>MU883188.1:0-10435 GCA_036418205.1 Ostertagia ostertagi
CCCGTGTGCCTTGTATCGGTCCTGTTTCTTTGCGAGGAATTCCTACATGATTCCGGCATCTCGCTGTCTGCACATTGCTAATCGTTACTTCTTGATTTCCCTCATCATCGGAATCATCTTGCTCCGCACACCAGTGTACCTGGCGGGAGAACCTGGTCGGGAATTTCCTCATCCGACACGCCTTGGGTAAGTGCCCCGGCCGTGAACACAAATTGCAGTATGCTTTACCCTTGAAGAAGCATTGATTTGCTATGTGTCCACGTCCTGCACATACCCAGCACTGTTGCGGTCCATTGGGCGGAACACGGGACCGCTTATTTACCGTTTTACTCTTACTCCTCAGAGAGCTTGGTGCTGCTTGACGAACAGAACTGCGCTCCCGTTTTTCCGCCCTCGCTCGAGAAGGGGCTTTGAACTCTCCCGACGCAATCGCTGCCACTCCTACTTCCACTACTCCCTGCTTCAAATGCGGTGCATTCTTTCCCACTCTCTCAAACGCTTCCGCCACCTCCAACACTTCTTTAGACGTCAGCTCTTCCTTCTCGAGCAGTCGCTTCCTCGTTTCTACAGAGGCTAACCCACCTATGAATACCATCGCCACCATCGTATCCCGCATATCCTTCACCTTCTCGAATCCACACGAGTTCGCAGCCTTCTGTATCTCCGCATAATATTCTTGTAAGGTCTGGCCCGTCTTCTGCGCTTTCGACATTAGCGCAAAGCGCTCCGCCATGAGCAGCTTCTTCGGCTGAAACTGCTGCTCCATTGCCTGCTTCAGCTCCAACAGGGTGACCGTTTCGGGCTCCTTCCCCTGCAACAAGGATTCTAATAATTCATAATTTGAGGCACCGACCTCTTGGAGGAAGATGAGGCGTTTATCGCCCTCATCGGTTACTCTCCGCAAGGCCAAAAAATTTTGGAAAAGCCTCCACCAGGTGTTCCAGGAAGTCCCGGGCACATATGGCCCTGGACTGCGACCTCGATAAATATCGTAGGTCGCGGCTGGGTCCTGGCCAGCCGGCGAGACCTCTCGCACTCCCACTGGCCTGGTGGAGGTCCCCAAATTACCGCCTTTGATGTCGTCCATCCCTTATTATTCGCAGTTGATCAGGCTGCTGTTCTCAGGATGGCTGCCTCCTCCTGGCGGTTAACGTCCTTGTCGTTCGTGCTCACGTCGGCCTCCTTAACTCCCGGCCATACAAAAACTGATTAAATTTTTCGACTCCATACACAATCCCTAACGCTTCTTTTTCTATTTGCGAATAATTTCTCTCTTCTTTTGTCAATGTCCTCGACGCATATGCTATCACCTTTTCTTTCCCGTCCGGCATCTTATGATATATACTACCGCTCCTAAACCGTATTCCGAGGCATCTGTTGCCAACACTACCGGAATCTGTGGATCATAATGTGTAAGGATGTCCGCTTCCGTTAATCGCTGTTTTATTTGTTTAACAGCATTTTTCTGTGCCTCCTCCCAGCAGAACGGCACTCCCTTTTCCTGACTGAGTGTCCATTTAAGGGCGCCGCTAATGTAGACAAATTTGGGATAAATTTGCCATAATACTGTACCATTCCTAAGAATGATTCAACTTCTTTTAAATTTTTTGGCTCAGGCATATTCAACATTGCCTGTACCTTCTTTGGGGATGGGCGTATTCTTGCGCATCTACAATATGCCCTAAAAACTCCATCTGCTCCTTAAGAAATTCACATTTTTCCCGTTTTAACTTGAATCCCGCTTCTCTCAATCTTTTTAACACCTCTCCCAACCGCGCCAAATGCGCGGCGTCATCCGGAGCAGTTACTGTAATATCATCTAAATATACGATGACCCCCTCTATTCCTGCTAATGTTGTCTCCCATGATCCTTTGAAATATCTGCTGGAATCGAGCTATGCCGAACGGAACTCTGTTATACACAAACATTCCTTTATGAGTATTAATTGTAGTATACTTTTTAGATTCCGGTTCTAATTCTAGTTGCATATACGCATCAGATAAATCCATTTTGGAGAATTTCTGCCCTCCATTCAACATATGAAACAAGTCATCGGGCTTCGGGAGCGGATACTGGTTGATGTCCAGCTGCGGGTTTACCGTCACCTTATAATCTCCGCACAACCTTATTTTTCCTCCTGGCTTAGGGTACTACCACTAAGGGTGTAGCCCATTCCGAATGTTCCACCCTAGTCAAAGTACCATTCTCTACCAGCTCCTGTAACTTAGCCTCCACCTTCGGCCTCAATGCCAGAGGAACTGGTCTTACTCTGCAAAACTTAGGCTTTTCTAATCCTTGTTTCAACTTCAGTGACACCTTTGCCGTCGTACATTTCCCTAGTCCT
Organism: Ostertagia ostertagi; assembly: GCA_036418205.1. Taxonomy (NCBI): domain Eukaryota; kingdom Metazoa; phylum Nematoda; class Chromadorea; order Rhabditida; family Trichostrongylidae; genus Ostertagia; species Ostertagia ostertagi. Next base: position 2,346 of record MU883188.1, read on the forward strand.
TTTTGAAATAATACCTGGTTCTCTTCTAATAAATTCTTCATTTTTTCCCGTAACTGCTCTTTAGTGTAGGGCCTCTTGCCTTCCACACTTCTTACATGAGGTCCACAATCTATTTGTAGTCCCTGATCATATCTCTGCCACACAATGGGTGGCTAGCTGTGCGTAACACATACACTTCCATTGTTATCACACGTCCCTTAAATTGTAACTCCACTGTACATCGACCCTCAAAACTGATAGGGCTATTATTGTAAGCCGTCGCTTCTAGCTTGGTCGGTCTCATTTCTGGTTTTCCTATCATCGACCACGTCGCCTCGTCAATTATTGATACAGAGGCACCGGTATCCAACTCGAAATCAACGGTACGTCCATTCACTATGATGGGAAGCATTATGGCTGGTTCTATACTCACACGTGCTTTTGAGGTAACTCTATTACTGATAATCAAGAGGTTCATTCGAGCCTCCCGTAGTGACCACCAGGTCACTCATTATGTACCTCACCCCATCGCCTGTATACATTATTTGTTATTCAAACTTTATTTATAATGCACAACTCTACAATCACTGTGGATCATTATCTTCATCTTTTAGGGGTGCCCGTCTCTCCAAAGTTCCTTCAACCTCCACATCCCTTCGACCCTGCACGGGCTCTTCCTGACGACGGGCAATGCTCGTCGCACGACTCTCATCGTCATATCTGGGCGGTGGCCCTCTCCACCTTGCTCGTCGCACGCGCTCTCGACGCGCCCAACTATAGGACCTCGGGGTCCGCCGGCCCTGTGGGCGCGCCGGCTGAAATATGTTTTAAGTTTATTGGAACCGCTCTCATTTCGAACGAGCCACTCACCGGTTGTACAAATACCACCGTAGGTGGCGAATTGTTCGGCGGCGACATCATCGAACCCGGGAGGGGGGAGCCGAGGCACACCACCGTGGGTGTCCCCGACCCCCACCCTGGTGCCGGAACCGGAGTAGGTGCCATCACGGGCGTTGGCGGCGTCATCGAAGTTGTTGTCCACGGCAGCAGCACAATTCCGTTTGGTAGGTTCATCTGGCCAATCTTCTTTGGTCCTCGCCAACTCAAAATGAGGCTGACCTCCCTCAGCCAACCCTTTTATGCCCGTCCTTAGGCATATCATCCCTATCCATGCTATCCGCACTGCTTGTTTACCTACCCTCGATCGTTTACTCTCTACAAAATCCTTCATTTTATCAGTCATTTTCCTCTTCCTCGTCGATCTTCTCGGTGAGTCCTTCCTGCCTTTATCCACTTCTTCCCCTAACTTGGGTTCCACAGCGACCCCTGACCTTGTCTCTTTGTTCCGCCTCCTCCGAGGGTCCTCCTCCTCCCAGAAGGAAACCCTCCTCTTCAATTGGTCCGCATGTGCCAGCCTACACCCTGTACCGTAATGTACACGATACGTATTCGATCCTACCACCTCCAAAATTATTCCTGGGGTCCATTTTTCATGTCTGTCCGCATAATTGCGCACGTACACCTGCTGTCCTTCTACGAATTTCCTTTCCTGTGTCTGTCTATCGTAACGCTCTTTCATGTGTTCCATCTGGGGGGTGACTACTGGGTTACTTGGTGCTTTCTTTAAGTCTAACGTCGTTCTTAATGATCGTCCCATCAACATTTCCGCAGGGGAGGACTTCGTGATCGGGTGCTCGGTAACCCGATATTCAAATAATAAATCTCTCACTGCCGCTTCTACCGTTTTGCCCGATTTCTTTCCTTTATAATATCCTTTCTTAAATGTTTGCACAAATCTTTCCGCCTCTCCATTAGAATTATGATGGTAAGGCGGAATGAAAATTAACTCTATATTCCTCCTAATGCAGTATTCTTTGAATTCTCTCGCTATAAACTGTGGCCCGTTATCCACCACTATCTGCTCTGGCAACCCATGGATACTGAAAATATCCTTTAACTTTTCTATTGTTTTTTCTACCGTGGTTGCCCCCATTTTCACGACTTCGGGCCACTTTGATTTTGCATCCACTATTACTAGCCATCGCTTCCCGTCACTGGTTTCCGCAAAATCCAAATGTAACCTTTGCCAGACCCCCGCAGGCGTTTCCCAGGGATGCAATGGTGTTTTTCTCATTTCATTCCCGAAGGTAGCGCAAATAGCACACGACTGTGCCACCCTCTGTATATCTTTATCAATTCCCAGGTACCACACTTTCCTCCTAGCCAACGCAGTCATGCGATTCCTTCCATAATGGCTATGGTGTAGCACTTCTAGTACCTTCCTGCGGAACTTCTTCGGGATCACCACACGACTGCCCCACATTAAACAACCTTTATAAATATTTATTTCTGTCTTTCTTTTCTCATACGGCTTCAACTCGTTCTCCTTAACCTTTTGGGGCCAACCGTGCATTACGTATTTATACACTTTACGCAATATCTCATCTTCTTGTGTCGCTTTTGCTACCTCTTGCTCATTGAATATCATGTCTTTCCATGCTTCGGCCGTCATCTGCTTCTCTGCCACCTCGTTTACCACCATCTGTGGACTTGGCAACTCTCTCGGATCTGGTAATCTGGATAATCCATCTGCATTCCCAAATTCAGATGTTTTTCTGTACTCTATGTCAAATGAATATATCATTAATCGAAGACTCCAGCGATGCAATCGTTTTGCTGCAATTGTAGGTATTCCATTTTTGGGCCCAAATATCTTCACCAACGGTTGATGATCCGTCAGCAACGTAAACTTTCGGCCATACAAAAACTGATTAAATTTTTCGACTCCATACACAATCCCTAACGCTTCTTTTTCTATTTGCGAATAATTTCTCTCTTCTTTTGTCAATGTCCTCGACGCATATGCTATCACCTTTTCTTTCCCGTCCGGCATCTTATGATATACTACCGCTCCTAAACCGTATTCCGAGGCATCTGTTGCCAACACTACCGGAATCTGTGGGTCATAATGTGTAAGGATGTCCGCTTCCGTTAATCGCTGTTTTATTTGTTTAACAGCATTTTTCTGTGCCTCCTCCCAGCAGAACGGCACTCCCTTTTTCCTGAGTCCATTTAAGGGCGCCGCTAATGTAGACAAATTTGGGATAAATTTGCCATAATACTGTACCATTCCTAAGAATGATTCAACTTCTTTTAAATTTTTTGGCTCAGGCATATTCAACATTGCCTGTACCTTCTTTGGGGATGGGCGTATTCCTTGCGCATCTACAATATGCCCTAAAAACTCCATCTGCTCCTTAAGAAATTCACATTTTTCCCGTTTTAACTTGAATCCCGCTTCTCTCAATCTTTTTAACACCTCTCCCAACCGCGCCAAATGCGCGGCGTCATCCGGAGCAGTTACTGTAATATCATCTAAATATACGATGACCCCCTCTATTCCTGCTAATGTTGTCTCCATGATCCTTTGAAATATTGCTGGAATCGAGGCTATGCCGAACGGAACTCTGTTATACACAAACATTCCTTTATGAGTATTAATTGTAGTATACTTTTTAGATTCCGGTTCTAATTCTAGTTGCATATACGCATCAGATAAATCCATTTTGGAGAATTTCTGCCCTCCATTCAACATATGAAACAAGTCATCGGGCTTCGGGAGCGGATACTGGTTGATGTCCAGCTGCGGGTTTACCGTCACCTTATAATCTCCGCACAACCTTATTTTTCCTCCTGGCTTAGGTACTACCACTAAGGGTGTAGCCCATTCCGAATGTTCCACCCTAGTCAAAGTACCATTCTCTACCAGCTCCTGTAACTTAGCCTCCACCTTCGGCCTCAATGCCAGAGGAACTGGTCTTACTCTGCAAAACTTAGGCTTTTCTAATCCTTGTTTCAACTTCAGTGACACCTTTGCCGTCGTACATTTCCCTAGTCCTTTTTGAAATAATACCTGGTTCTCTTCTAATAAATTCTTCATTTTTTCCCGTAACTGCTCTTTAGTGTAGGGCCTCTTGCCTTCCACACTTCTTACATGAGGTCCACAATCTATTTGTAGTCCCCTGATCATATCTCTGCCACACAATGGGTGGCTAGCTGTGCGTAACACATACACTTCCATTGTTATCACACGTCCCTTAAATTGTAACTCCACTGTACATCGACCCTCAAAACTGATAGGGCTATTATTGTAAGCCGTCGCTTCTAGCTTGGTCGGTCTCATTTCTGGTTTTCCTATCATCGACCACGTCGCCTCGTCAATTATTGATACAGAGGCACCGGTATCCAACTCGAAATCAACGGTACGTCCATTCACTATGATGGGAAGCATTATGGCTGGTTCTATACTCACACGTGCTTTTGAGGTAACTCTATTACTAATAATCAAAGGTTCTTCGAGCCTTCCCGTGTGCCCTGTATCGGTCCTGTTTCTTTGCGAGGAATTCTCTACATGATTCCGGCATCTCGCTGTCTGCACATTGCTAATCGTTACTTCTTGATTTCCCTCATCATCGGAATCATCTTGCTCCGCACACCAGTGTACCTGGCGGGAGAACCTGGTCGGGAATTTCCTCATCCGACACGCCTTGGGTAAGTGCCCCGGCCGTGAACACAAATTGCAGTATGCTTTACCCTTGAAGAAGCATTGATTTGCTATGTGTCCACGTCCTGCACATACCCAGCACTGTTGCGGTCCATTGGGCGGAACACGGGACCGCTTATTTACCGTTTTACTCTTACTCCTCAGAGAGCTTGGTGCTGCTTGACGAACAGAACTGCGCTCCCGTTTTTCCGCCCTCGCTCGAGAAGGGGCTTTGAACTCTCCCGACGCAATCGCTGCCACTCCTACTTCCACTACTCCCTGCTTCAAATGCGGTGCATTCTTTCCCACTCTCTCAAACGCTTCCGCCACCTCCAACACTTCTTTAGACGTCAGCTCTTCCTTCTCGAGCAGTCGCTTCCTCGTTTCTACAGAGGCTAACCCACCTATGAATACCATCGCCACCATCGTATCCCGCATATCCTTCACCTTCTCGAATCCACACGAGTTCGCAGCCTTCTGTATCTCCGCATAATATTCTTGTAAGGTCTGGCCCGTCTTCTGCGCTTTCGACATTAGCGCAAAGCGCTCCGCCATGAGCAGCTTCTTCGGCTGAAACTGCTGCTCCATTGCCTGCTTCAACTCCAACAGGGTGACCGTTTCGGGCTCCTTCCCCTGCAACAAGGATTCTAATAATTCATAATTTGAGGCACCGACCTCTTGGAGGAAGATGAGGCGTTTATCGCCCTCATCGGTTACTCTCCGCAAGGCCAAAAAATTTTGGAAAAGCCTCCACCAGGTGTTCCAGGAAGTCCCGGGCACATATGGCCCTGGACTGCGACCTCGATAAATATCGTAGGTCGCGGCTGGGTCCTGGCCAGCCGGCGAGACCTCTCGCACTCCCACTGGCCTGGTGGAGGTCCCCAAATTACCGCCTTTGATGTCGTCCATCCCTTATTATTCGCAGTTGATCAGGCTGCTGTTCTCAGGATGGCTGCCTCCTCCTGGCGGTTAACGTCCTTGTCGTTCGTGCTCACGTCGGCCTCCTTAACTCCTTGGTTATTCAGCTTCCTCCGCTACTTGTTGTGCCGGCCTCCTCGGCTTTCCGATGTTCGGCCTCCTCGGCTTTTCGGTTTTCGGCCTCCTCGGTGAGCTTGTCTCCTGATCGCCAGTTGTGCGACTAGAGACAGTGGAGTGAATCATTTATTAATGACCACATCTCTTATATAGTCTTCCTTATCATACTTCCTCCGATCATTCCTTGATCCTCATCATTTCTTCATCTGCACGTCCGCTTCATTCCTATCGTCCTCTGCCCTAAAACCGGTTTCCCCCCTACTCCCATAACAGTTCTAGTAAGAATAAAAGATAAAGTCCTCTTAAAGCCCTTATTATATTAGAAGCAATATGTGCGTTTGAATACGTACAATTCCTTTATTCTCATGAGCATTTGCTATTTTTCATTAAAATGTCTGCAAAGGGGATCTGTGACAGCGCACGAGAACAACAAGGTTTCTTACGAAAGTGAACGGCGGGCTGTGAATATGAAATTGGGTACGTTTTGATCAACCCGGGGAGTTGCTTTGGTTTCCAGAGACTTTGAATTTCCCTAACGACCGGATCCTTGATCACTAAGGCACATACTACCTATCTCTCTGAGAGCCAGAAAACTGTGGGCAGCTCGAGAATCCTTGCTCGCATGTTGAATTTTAAATCAATTCGAAATAATCGAATGTTACCTCAAACTGCAAGCAAAACCAATTTAAATACTGAATAAAATGGACCAATCAAGCCTTTCGTTCCTCATGGTCGATTTGTTGGACCAGCCTTCTGGGGGAAAAATACTGATTCGTACGTGGACTGGCTTCTGTGTTGCTGCATAGTCCAGCGTATTCAGAACGCTACGAGTTCGAATGAAGTAGCTGAGTGAAATGCCAGAAAAGTGAAATAATGCCTACAGTTTTATTCCTCTCTCTTGAAGCAACAATCAGACAAGGTCATGTCGAGAAATCTGTTCTGTAGGGGGGCTGGAGTAGCCCACGAGCATTACAGTGTGTCGCGGCCCGGAAAGTGCGCGGCAATGGCGCTAGGGCCTTACAAAGTGATCTGGTGGCGACTAATGTGAACTTACGGACGAGATACCTCGCGCACACCCCATGACACGCAACGTGGATTACGACGTAGCGGCTAATTCAAATACGCGCGGGTTAGTGGAGCCGTGGAGCAAGCAAGTTCGTACAACTCGTCCGGCCCGCCCTTCCTTATTTCAAGGAAAAAGAAAGGGAATACTTGTAGATGGCTTTATCGAGTGTTTGCTTTGTTTCTTTTTCAATTTTCAGTCAACTCGGCATCCCCAATTTGATTATCGACCACTGTCACCCCACCAATTTGGTCTAGGGTTGTTGCTTCCGCTTTATAGAGAGAGCACAAGGGTGATTGGCAATCGAGCGGGACTTGTACTTCTTCCATGCTTGAGAGAATCAGGACATGAGGAAAGTCAGTGATAATGTTAATGATAGCCTTATCGAGCGGAACAGCGCGCATGATCGAGATGCAGTTCCTCGGCCTCTTTCCTCCCCACAATTTGAGCGAAGAAAAGGCTGGTTTCCGAGCATCCCAGGGAGCAAATCGAAATTCGAAGACTTAGTGAAAAGAAATCAGTTTTTTTTTCGTAGTTCGACTTCCACTAACGAGTGAGGCGGTTTCTTTGGGAAGAGCATACTTAATGCGTACGAAAATGGTGCGCATATATTCAACAAGTGTTGCCTCCCTGATGATGGAAATGGTTTTTTCGGAGCGATGCAAAGTGCGCGCACTTGCTGCTTTTCAATGCGCTTCCGTTTTTTGTGTTTATTTTTGTTTTTGTTTATTCATTTTGTATGTTCTTTGATTTGCTTGAATGTGTAGGTACTTGTTGCAAAACTCAATAGATGTCAATATCGTTGCTTGTCGCTTTTTCTTTCGTGACCTTGACCTGCTTGAAATTGGGAGCAATCTGTTTCAGTAGAGTTCCTACAACTTCTATGGAAGTTTCCCATTCACCAGCCTGATCAAACGTCGCACAGTTTTGGTAAGCTTCGGTCCAATCATCAATTCACTGCATGAGATTACTTCTTCCATTCACACAAGCCATTGTTTTTCATTCCAGATTACTGGATCATATCCTGCCAGCTCAATAACGGTCAACGCTACCTCGCTCCAGTAATGATGCTACATCGTTAGGTACGTATACTCTGATTACGTGACTACTTGAACTCTCCCCGTGTTCTCTGCCGCGAAAGGCCAGAGCGCAGACGATTAGAGAACGGCGCCTGGCTCGGCTCCAAAACCCAAGAAGAAGGTGAGAACCCTAGGACTAAGCCTTGGAGGGAGAAGGGACTCCGGAGCAGGGTGAATAACGGTCGAGGAAATCCTCGACAGGGGGTCGTATTTGCTCCGATGAGAGTTGGGAGGGGGTCGTAATCAAAAGGTTCATCAACGGACACAACGGTGCTGCTGCCACTTATTTGCTGTCATCATTAGTTTCACAAGTGTTGTAGTTAGCCTAATGCAAATAATATCTTACAACTGTCTGGAATTAAAATTCAAATGGAAAGTGGGTTGTTGGTTT
>MU883189.1:0-14002 GCA_036418205.1 Ostertagia ostertagi
GACGAGCGGTAATTTTTTCTTGATTATTTTTTCAAACACCCTAGCAATGACTGACGTGATACTTATAGGCCTGTAGCTGCTTGGTACATCATAAGGAGCTTTTTTAGGAATGGGAGTAACAAAAGAATGCTTCCAAATGATAGGGACTTCACTTCTCATCAGAGAGAGATTCATGATGTACCTTAGGGGACTTAAAATTTGCTCTGAAACTCGTTTCAAAAAATACAAAGGTATACCATCCGGAGTGAGAGAATACGAGCTAGGCCATTTCTGGATGCATTTTAAGATATCGTCCTCAAGGATCCAAAAGCATTGGTCCATAGCAGGGAATAAAGGCACTGAGGAAACAAGAGATGGATCATGAACAGCATTTGAAACTGAAAACACAGACTCAAAATGATTTGCCAAAAACTCAGCTTTAGTTTGGTCCGAAAATGCAAGGTTTCCCTCACCATCCTTGAGAGTACAGATGTCATTACGATTTTTAAGCTTCACCGATAACATTTTTAAGTAAGAAAGCAGACCTACTATTTGAACTTATGACCTTTTTTTCAACACTCGAATTGAATTTGTTAAGCTTTTTTTAGGAAGCGATTTCTTAAGCGTAGGTAACTATCCATGTCCTCAGGTTCCTTAAATTCAACTGCATGCGTCCAGGCCTCTGAACATAGTTTTGAGAAATGCACAAGATATGATGGAAAAAACGGTCTCTTGCCTTGGATTTTAACAACAGGAACGTACATCTCAATTACATGCCTAAGGATAAAAATGAATAGTTCATACATTTCGTTTACGCTGCCACAGCAGCGAAATGATCCATACCAGTCAATGTTGGCGAGGTAGTCACAAATTTGAGCGTAGTCTGCCTTTGCAAATCTTTTACACAACGTGGGAGAACAACTGTACTTAGGAAAGTAAAAGTTGAACGCAACAGAAAAATGATCACTAGATCCCAGCGGAGGACCTATGATCACGTTTTGCACTAATTCAAACTTTTTAACAAAAAAAAACCAAGTCCAAGACATGATTTTCGCGGGTTGGATTGAGGACCAACTGTTGTAAACGATAACTATCGCCATACATCGCAGAATTGTTATCAGAGAAGAAACTACCCTAAAATCCCATAGATAAGAGCGGTCCATAGATATTTTTTCAAAAATAAAATAAAAATAAAAATATTTTTTCAAAATCATTTTTTACCGGTAAATTAAACCGCTCTTATCTATGGAATTTTACTGATCGAATGGGCTCTTCAAGTTCTATCCAGAGATCAAATTCCGGCATTTCTAGAGAGATTCCGGCAGAAATTCCGTTAAAATCGCTATTTTTCTATATGAATTGTTTATTAAGTGGGCGGGGTTTAGAGTTGAGGGACGGAGCTTCTTCTAAACTTCTTCTCCGATTTTTATTTATCCATCCATCAAGTTAGAGGGGTGACTGCATTCAATTTCAATTTCATTCCAATTCATTTTTCACCGGTAAATTAAACCGCTCTTATCTATGGGATTTTAGGGTAATATTACGTTTATCATTGCCAGTCCAGTCAACATCCGGCATATTGAAATCTCCCATTGCTAAGAAGGGATACTGACATGTGGACAGGTCAGTCAAGGCCTTGAAAAGCTGCAGCGTAAATTTGTGTGAACATCCGGGAGTTCTGTAGATAACAGCGATTCTACACAGTTCACAGCGCGAGGAAATATCGCAACACAAAAGCTCATAAGAATCGCTAATAGATTCCTTGAATATGACTTGATACGAAAATTTCCTCCTGACTAAAATTGCCACACCACCACCTGGTTTGCGAATCCGATCACACCGGATAAGACTGTACTCATGCCCCAAGATACCCAAGAGAGTGGAGTTCTCAAGAGCAGACTTGAGCCAAGTCTCTGTAAGAGCCACAATATCAAAACAGGATTCAGTTAGGTGAAAAATTAACGAATCCGCATTTTTCGGGAGGGATCTTATATTAGCCAGCAGATATTTACAACTATTGACCCAACACCGAGGAATTACTGAGTGTTTAAAGGAACAACTGGCGACATAATATCCATAGACTTGTTCGAAATATCAGAGCCAGGCATTGGAGAAGAAGGCAAGTTTATGGAATGAACCTTTGAATTGTTTTCAGGCTTCCCTCTGGATGCTAGCCTCGAAGAGCGGAGCTTGTCCCTCTCTGCTTTAGACAGCGAGGGACGGATGTAAATGCCCCTAAACTGGGAGACCCTCAGTTTAGGGGCACGGCGTAGTGCTTCCTCTTTGAACCTAGCAGTCGGGAGGACAACCTTTAAATTAAGGCTGGCGAGGCAAAGCTTATCCACCTGCTCAAAAAGTTCTTTATTTTCACTAGCCAAGCTGTCCAGTTTTTCCTTCGCCTCCAAAAGATAGTCCACAATCGTTTTCATATACGAAGGAATTGAATCGTCACTCATCAATTGATCCACTGCAGTCAAAAGTGCACGCTGGCGCTCAGTGGCCTGGGGAGAGCCCAAGTCCAGTAGTCCTCGTTTTCGTCCCTTAAACTTAGAGACAACAGAACGAATCGAACTCATAGGTAAGCAATGATGAGGTAGACCTAATGTGGTGGCAAAACACGAAAATGAACGCTTCCTGCCACTAGAAAGCTAACTTGCTCAACGAAACGACGTAGAAATGAAGTTGATCACAACTAAACGATCGAATGAGATCGATCACACGAACAAGAATATACCTTGAGAGGTGGCAATTGGAACAAGTAATAACCCCCTGCCACTAGGGATACAGCAGATGTCGTACCGCCTTAGAAGTGACCGAAAATGAGTGAGTCAGAATAACAAGCAGGAATGTCGCGGAGGTGAATGAATACTAGACAAACTCAGGCGCGAATATAAGGCGAATTGCTGCGCCGCCGCTCACCGCCACGACAGGAAGGCGAATGACAACTTCTCACATTTAGCACTTTGTTCACTAGCAAACATGTCTATGCTACATGTACCCCAAGCTTTCTGCAACTCTGTGAAGATTTCGTCCCTTATGCCCCAATCGTCTAAATCTAGCACTCGAGAAGCCTCGTCCGCTACCTTATTAAACTCTCTGGAAACCCAGAAAAACTCAGCTTCTAGCGCCAAATTCTCGCAAAGAGTCCAAATCTCTTGAGCAATGTTTTGAAGTTTGGCGTTTGTGCTACCTTTCTGCAAAATGGACACTGCCGCCTGATTGTCGCAGTGCCAGGCAACTTCTTCCCTTTCTAAATAATGCCTGAACTCTTTGATCCCTTGGAGAACTGCATATAACTCCCTTGCCGTGCTAGAGCCTCCCACTAAGCCGAAGGCAGGTTGGATGAAGAGGTGATCTTCGAATTATTGTCTAAATAAAGAACCGCGCCTGCCCCAGACTCAGAAGCATCCAAAAACGCCATCAAGGCACATGAAAGATGGACCGTGTCTTCAATAGGCCTACCTACAAAATTGAGACTCCAGGTTAACCAACCTCTCAATTCAGCCTTCTCTCCTTTCGATAGAGGCCATCTATAGGATAAAGCACTTCCTTTCTTTTCTTTCTCAGCGATCGCCGTCCCAATCGCTCTCCACGTCCGTCTCCGATCTAAAGGAATGATAAGATGCATAGAGGCAAAAGTACCTTGCCATTTCATTCTTTCTAATGGGGAAGGACCTCTCTTCAAAAGCAAACTTCTAGCTAGGCCACGAGCCTTCTCTTCTCTTGACTTGGTAATGTTCACAGAAAATTCTCTTAGATCGATAACGTGACCCAACCAAGTTAGCTTCTGGAGAGGGCTCCAGGAACATTTATCTTCGGCCATAAAGAAGCCGGCATGTCTCAAATCTTCTCTAACCGACTGTATCGATTCTTCGCAACCGCGTGCGGAACTTGACCATATCAGGCCATCATCTAGATAAACTGCAATATTAATCCCTTGTGACCTCCACCTACTCAACAGTGGTCTCATAAGCTTAGTAAAAACCATGGGAGCTGAGCAGAGACCGAATGGGAGAACTAAAAACTTGTAAAACTTGTGTCCCCATTTGAACCCCAAGAGATCGGTGTAGGCTGGGTGTATTTTGACATGGTGATAACCGGACTTAAGATCGAATGATGCCATATATCCCCCTTTGGTAGAGCCGGGAGAACTTTGGACAGATCTTCAAACCTGATTTTGGATTTTCCCACTATCTTATTAAGATTAGAGAGATCTAAAATAAGCCTGAGCTTTTTACCCTCCGCAACCGATAACGGATTAATCCTCAGCTTTGCTCTATTGCGAAATTCCACCTTCTCAACCTCCCACCCTTGTTTGTCTTCTATCATCAAGTGTTTGCAGCAACACGATTCAAGGAAACCGCAGTGTTGAGGTTTGAAGCAGAGCAGATGGGACTTCTGCACATCAGCCAAGTGATCATAGATGCTATCAATGCGGACAGAGCACCGTCTACTATAAGAATCTACGCTGCTGAAATGGAGAGATTGAGAACATGGAGGAGCGGCCCTTATATTCGCAAGATTCCTAATCCACAAGCTAGGAACCTTCATCTAGCTAAGTATTCCGAGCAAGATACAGATCAATGCCAACTGTGAATAGCAGCTCTTACCTATTTCTGCAGACCGCTAGTAGGAGTGGATAGATTCAGAACTCTCTGCTAGAAGCTGTCAAGCGATCTTCACCGTCCGCGCAACATCGCACCAAAATTCGGCCAGATCACATGAGAAGGCTGATAAATCTTGGTATCGCCGACAGCGATCCCAAAGTTACCCAGGCAGGTACGGTACCGCGGCAGGTAAGAGCTGCTATCACAGTTGCATTGATCTGTACCCTAATCCAGTTTAAAGCGCTGCTCAGAATCAGCGAAGCTCAAAAAATGCGCATTTCTGATATAAAATACATCGGCAGTGATGTATGTGAGGTTAGTATCCCCAAATCCAAAATGGATCAATGCTCGGCGGGTTCCGTAATTACATTGAACCCAAGATCATGCCTATTTCTACATCTTCTGTTCCTTGATTTCTTATTGTATTACCTATTTCACTATTACCTATTTCTAGTTAACGTTTTTCTACCGCAACATCAGTGTACATATTATCATTACATTATGCATTCAATTTCCAAGTTGTCATGTACACTATGTCTAACGCTGGCAGTGGAAGTGGCCATCTACGTGGAGGGCATCAGGACAAATTTCATTAGGGAATCACAGTTCTCATAAATCTAATAATCAACGATGTATTCGCATAATTACACATGTGATCACTTACTACTCTTAAGTGATTTTGCACTGCACGTATATCATGTAATGATGAACTAATTATGTTACCGCTCACTCACGACGCAGTAAACTTAACACAACTCCAACTCCTGTTGTCGATGTGAACAATAGTTAAATGGTATTCATATCAGAGTTTACGGAGGTGTAGATCATCGTCTGAGCGTATTTATTCAAGCAAGGAAAAACGGCCAACGAATCTCACTCATTGTGTGCAAAACATTGAGCAGTAACACTTAGTCTCTGATGCACTTTCAGCTATGGTTTCAGCTCTTCCAAGACTGAGGTAAAGGACCTGAGGACGAAGATCGTGGATTTTGACCTCTAGCTCTAGATGACGGAGAAATAAAGAAAGCCAACGAATTGAGTCCTCGACAAACCGCACAAAACTTGCATGGAGATTCAGTTGTGTCAACAGAAAAATTTAAAAGTTCCTACGTGCGACTGTTAAGGCCTTTCAGGATAGAAAATGGGTTCGGCCTATTCTGAGCGACGCGAGCAAGCAGTACTGGTTGCCAATACTGGAACTTCGCTCCATAACTTCAAGAGGAAAAAGGTTCTTGACTTCATGTTGACCGCATTTTACAAAGAGATGTTTCCCAATAACAACGCGAGAAGATGACCGTGGTTGGCGGCTGATGGGCAGCTGAGGGCCTCTCTGAAACCGGACATCCACTGAGAAAAAGTCGTGCTACGGTGTGGTGGAACAGTATAAGACTGGCCTACTATGGAGAGCTGATTGTGGGTCAGACAGTTACAGGGGGTGAATTCGGCCAATTTGAAACTATTGCACCTTAACGAAAGATCCACATGTCGTGAAAATCACGCAACAAGAAATCGAGGAGTTGGGCTGGGACGTTCTACCTCCAGCGCCATATAGCCCAGGTCTGGCGCCGTCCGACTATCACTGACCCAGGTCAGCGCAACACTCCTTAGCAGCAAACCAATTCGATAACCGCGACGACGTCAAAATTTGAGTGCCCAACTTCTTCGAGTCGAACCAGAAAGAGTTCTACGCGGTAGACGCTTTGCAGGGCTGCCTACCACGTAGAACTCTCGTGGGGCTTTGAAAGGTGATGAGCCTGTGACACAGGTGAAGGAGATGGTTCAGGTTTTCATTATTGTGTTTAACGAAAATTATCGGTAATCGAAAACGACATTTCAATCTGGCCAACCTAATAGCATGAAGTTAAAAATTTCCAACAAGCTGTCAAAAACATCAGTAACAAAACCAGTGATAATTAGCGACCTGAGGTTGAGTTCACTAGCCTATCTGCGATCTACAAGAAGAGACGTATGAGCTTGCAAGCCAAGCGGTTCGCAGTACTTTAAGAAATGGTGGAATGTAAAGGGGATTTCAGCACTAGTTTTAAAACGGTCTCAGGCTTTAACGAGGGCATAAGTTCAAAGTAAGACGATCAACCATTACCATCACACGAGAAGAGGATCTTGTAGATACTGAACACGCCATACCCAGACTTGAACAACAACACAGACCTGCATCAGTCGGCTATGATGCCCGCTCGCCACTAGGGGTCATAGGAGCTTACCGAAACTCCGAAACACGGGTATACCGACCACCCTCGTGGAATCGGCAAGCTAGGTAAGTGTTATGCGCAAAGCTGAGCCGACCTGAGCAGTATACCACACCCCTCCTCTCGTGCTTGATGGTCGGACAGCGTTCGTACCGATTATGTAGCGAAGGAACCATGAATCAGAAGCAGCAAAGTACAGAGAGGATAGTTCTATACTGGAGCAAGGGCTAGGAAAGAAACCGCTTGACAAGCAAGATATGATGCGGAACATCGTAAAGCTGTAACTATAATGAAGATGAGTGATATGTAGCAGAAATGTCTAGGGCTCATCCTCGGTGGCACTACCAAGTGCTTGGAGACAAACAGGTGGTACATAGCAAAAAACAGAAGTAGTGGCAACATCCATTTAATAGTATGGATGAAAGGTAGCTTGACGTGGGCGACGGAGGCGACAGGCAGCGATTGCAGACAATGTGTCGGAGAGATCCAATGACTTGCGAAAGAAGGCCAACAAAGGTCCACAGTTGTTTCGAATCCGATGCGCACAACCCGATTCAACAAGCACAACAATCGGTACGAGTCCATAACTCTTCTCTAACTTCTCCTAATATTTCTCTAACAAAATAGTATAAAAAGTTTAGTGATTGTCCCCTTTTTCAAAAAATTGTCCCGTTCGAACATTTTTCGTGCAAAAGCGAGTTTTTGGGCTTTCAGCGACCATAACTCACTTCATTTTCATTTCTGTGATGCACTTTTTTCATGGGTGAAAGTACAGGATTTGCTCTTTCTAACAAGCCCAAACCGTTTTTCAAAATCCATTTTCCGAGAAAATCACACGTTCGAACATTTTGTTCCCATAGGTTTTTGAGCAGCACATGCGAGTTTTTGAGCTTTCAGCAATAATAACTTCCTTCAAAGAACTTGTTGGGGAGGGGCGAAGACATTTTTGAAGACTACGAGATTTCTGCTTTCTTATGTGTTTTACCGTTGTCTGGAAGAATCGTCCTCAGAAAATTAGGTCCCGAAGAACTTTAATTTCAGCCCCGAGAAGTCAAACCTTTCATAGGGATGCATTCAACTGTTCTTTATTCCTCAAGGAAAACACCGTAATTTGCCTAAAACTGTCTCTCTGTGCATAATAATCGAATCTAATGCGGTCTGCACAAACAATTCTTGCCCTCGGATACGCCACGCACGCGCCTGTGGCTGGCAGTCCTCGAAATTGCGACCCCCTTCCGACCAAAATGCGACCCCTTCGTTCGAACAGTTCGAACGGACGGTTGACCCTGCTTCAGCCCTTCAGGCCGCCTTCGGCATCGTGAGGGAACTGTGAGGAATGTCTCAGAATCCTCTTTCTCCAAATGGACCCCCGACCTCACAGTGCAATGCCAACTTGCCACGTTCTGAGGGAGATAGCCAGTACCACGAATACTCACCCAGCCATACTTGAACAAACAAAAGTATCAAAAGAGACAGAAGTTGTGAGACAACCCAATAGATGAGACGTACGCCACCTGATGTGTCTTTGGATGCTGATTTCAAAATGGTCTTCAGTATTTGCTAAGCGACAATGTGAAAAACATGTGACACACATGACATGTGAAAAAATGTTTTTTGTCACATGGCAGGATGGACAAACGATTAGCAAAGCGGGGGGCCAGCGACGTCGAGGGATCGGATCCGCTCGGCTTTTCTGGGTTTTTTGAAACCTCAATGGGATTTTGGAACATATTACTCGTTGCACCCCAACAGTGACGTCTATATAATTTGTCAAACTTTGAGGAGTGCAAATGCCCCGTTTAAATCCATTGTTCACGTCCATAACATGAGAGCGGAGAAGCTCATAAATATCCTGGTTTCTAAAAGTCTTCATAGAGCTGGTGCTGAGTCCAACACTATCACCAGTTGGCGATCGAAACGACGCGTCAAGATTCGAGAAGAGCTAATCTACTTGAACTCACACAGGGATTCTCGAGAAAGAGGAATGCGCTCCAGCGTTAACATTCCCGGCTTGAACTATTATACTTTCTCGGTGTGAGTCGCTCACTATGTGGTAACCTTCGCACGTTCATCACAGGACTCGCACAAAGTTGATTTTCTGCACAACCCTCCCTCGAGGTTCTATCGCTATTGATGTAGCTTTTGCGATTTTAAATTGCTTCGCCTATCCTTCGTAAGCTGAATTGTAAGCCTGAGCCTGATGCTGAAATTGGCGACATCAATGCGTTTTTGCAAGTAATGATCTGAACGCGAGTAGAATCTCTCCGAAACATAAGTACGCCCTTAAAAGGCTCAAGCCTTTGCGGGGTTTTGACAGTTCCCGTCTCTGAGTGTGTAAAAACATTAATATATTACGTAGAGACAAGGAGAACCCGGAGTGCTGAGTAATCCCCAATTTTCTCCGGTGATCTTCCGATGATCACGAGTTTTTTCAAATTCGAGGGTGCAAAAGCTAAGATATTGGGGAAATTCATGCTTTCCCCAGAAATCGCTGAATATTCCTTGATTTGGGATGGTGCATAATATCGTAGCGTTTTTCATTTCGAGCTACGAATTCAATGAATACAGGTATTAGCCCAGGAAATCACATATATCATTTAAAGTACTTCTTCCTAAATTTTCAAAGACGTGGTTAGATCTAGTGGTGACTAATGAACTTCCTGTAACCAAAGAAGCTAATAATTACAGGTGCGCCTGCCCTGCTTTTGTTATGGAAATGCTAAAGTCACGCTGAAATTATTCAGATAAGTTCGGCATCGCTTCACTTTTTTCTTACTCGCGTAAACGGGAGGGGGAAATCTGCTGTTTCGTAGGCTTTATGTAACAATGTGGAACTTACCCCTCTCCTACTTTTCATTGGTTATTCTGTATTCGGGGAATGAGAGAGTCAACGCAAGGTTATTCGTGGTGATATTTATCTCATTTGAGTGCGGGGTTTTAATATCTTATGTCATGATTTTAATATCTTATGTCAAGGTGTCGAGAAGTGGTGCTCTTTTGTAGAGCTTTTCGATTAAGCTTTTTTCTTGGTGGGTGCACTAGAATACTTGTTTGATAGTTTGCAGTTCAGTTTGACCATGATGCATGAACTCTGCATGGATCATTCAAGATGTAGAAATGGAATTTCTAGGGTTTTCTAACATGAAATTCGGCCATCCGGTAAGAAGGAGGGGGGACATCGTATGAAATAATAGCTTTTTTGCTGAGGAGGAAAAATCCGAGGCGGGTGTAAAAGTTTGAGAGAAATGGTTCACGCGCCCCGGGGTACCCCCCCCTTGTAACAATCGGAATCACTGTAGCCCACAAAAAGAGTGTAGCACCACGTATCCCCTCACCGTATGAGTGTCTAAAATCTCCTTTCCATTGAGGACAGCACAATGGAGACATCTTTATTAAAAACAATAACAATATAGAGAAATGCTAGGGCTCGATTCAGAGTTCGGGGTAGAGCTCGTCGTAGTGGCGCGTTGATCGCCGAGCCTTCGTGAACAGCGCCCAGCATTTCATCTAAACATAAAGCAATTACAAACATACCAAATTTTGAATGTGATTGTATGGAACTTACAATAGACCATATACTGAAGGCCAATATGAAGAGTCCTGCCGCTGTTTGTGCAAACAGCACGAGCTCCTTGAGCTGGAAGTCGCGGCGGACCTCCGCCTCATCAACCTCACTTGCGAACAAAACCTCGAGCATTATCGAATCTAAACACTAAATCCAATGAATATGTAAAAACAGCGATTGAAATATGTAAGTTGCAATTGAAGCGATGTCAATAGCAGCAGACAGTTATTTGTAGAGGAGATGAAATGTATAAAGCTCAGAATATAGATTACAAAAGTAGTATAAGGACCTTAACAGAACAGTGGTGTGAATGAGTAAGTGCTAGTGAGGTAATGAAGAGAAGTTGACCTTATAAACAAGCGCCTCCTAATCGTCGCACATGAGTCTCCCCAGGTGTCATTTGCTGTTGCATGCGACTGTCCCGAGGTGGCACACCTGTGCTGTTGCGAAACACTCATAGTGTGGAAATGGACAGCCAATTGTAAGTGTTGGCTCGGAATTCTTACGGTATGAAATAGTTCCAGAACTCCTCATACATTCATTCGGTATGAAATAGTTCCAGAACTCCTCATACATTCATCCTTCCAGAACTCCTCATACAAACCCGAGGAGTGTTATAGTTAGGTATTATGTTGATTTGCGTCCACACTGGGAAAACCTGGAAAAAGAGACCAGAAGAGAAGGCAAGGCAATCATGAAAGTCGACAAATTACGCAGGTATGACTATAAAGCTGAACCTTTTACTGTTTCTTAGCTTTTATTTCTAAGTCATTATGTGAAGATTTCTCCACAACTTCCTCCCGAAGTTTCTTTTTTTTTGCTCCGTTTTGCTTCTTTTTGAATTCTGTGTAGGGTGTGAGGTGTGTTTTTGGGTATGTTCGTTGAGAGCACTCGTTGTTCTCTTTGGATGTTGATCGTGAAATTCATGTTGCGGTGCCGCGCGTGCAGAAGCTTAAACTTGCAAAATAGTTTTGTGCGCGATATCGTAGCGTTCTTATTCTGCTCAAGGATAACAACGGTGTTGACTTGTGTTAAGGCTCTCATTCAATTTGCATCTCTCTAGGTCATTTTCCTTCACGTGCATCAGATTGTTTTAGTGCCAGGATTATGAAATTTTTTGAATCGTGGTAGCACCGTTTGACAACGGTTGTCTACCAGCAGTAGTCAAATGGTTAAGTGAGTGTCCTTCCCTACAAATCCTGTTGATTAGCGCTGGATCTCCCTGTAACACCGAAAACTGGTGAGGGAATAACAGTGACACGGTTTTAAACGGAATTCATTTGGATTATCATTGTGCTTTAGTTTAATTTTCAATATTTTGATCTCTAGGGACAATGACTGTTCTTTTAAACTCTTCTTTTAAGTGAAACTGTCTTAAGTTAAGTGAAACTTCAAAACTGTTCTTTTAGGTGACAAAGGGCGCATCCCATATTGACGAGCAGAATTTACTGGAGAAGATTTCGCGAATGTCCATATTCTTTGATCCACGTACTGGTCAATCTACCTTCAGTGTTAAGGCAGTTATGCAGCCGCATAACATGAAAAGCATTCTACAGATCATCAAAGGCAAGTAGATGGCTAAGTTTCATTCGTTCTGTGTCACAATTTTGAGCTGGGGTTTTCAAGGTCTGTATGTTAGAACAACGTGTAGTAGAAAGAGGACTTTCCCAATTGGAAATCTTGCCGCTGCAACGAATGCATTGAAGTTAGTGGTGTTTTTGAAAATTCGCCATTTGCGAAGCGAATGTCGCATAGGATACTATACATGATACCCTTGCAGACTCCGAACTTCTGATGGTGTGCAATGCACGATCGAGCAGTACTTTAAGAAACAATACAACGTACAGTTGAAGTACGTGCTGTTTTGCTTTGTTGCCTTTCATGCTCTGAAAACAACGAATTTATTACTCTTGAACCAATCACGAAAAGTCTCAATTGTAGGTACCCTGGGCTCTTCACAGTTTCGGAAAGGCATAATCCGCACAATTACTACCCAGTGGAACTCCTCACCGTGGCGCCATCACAGAGGTTAACCCTTCAGCAACAAACATCTGATCAAGTGGCCTCAATGATCAAGGTAAATATTGAGAGTTTACAAGTGGGTTGTATAACTTGATGGTATCAATAATTCTCCAACTGGACTATATAATTTTATGGTCGCAATAATGTTCATGTGTGAAGTTTTGGCCAGAATATCCTACAAATTTTTTGTGCTTGTATTTCACTGTGATAGCTGCTCGATATCGGTGTTGTGCGCTAGGACGGAAGGCCACTTCTCCGCGTTTTACAGCGCGAAACTTTTATCGCTTAGGTCCTCCATTCATCATAAGTGGACTTGGAGTTTCCGGAGCGAAAAGAGTTTTGCGCTAAGTAACCGTAGCGAAAAGAGTTTAGCGTTAAGTGAAGCGGAAAAGTCGCTTCTCTAGCAAACCACACCCCTCGATATCTTCAGTTTGTTGTGCGTCTGCTGAGGAAAGCTTTTTGAGGTCACAAGCTGAAAAGGGAAATGTGGAAAATGATTCCTCAAAATTTATTTATTACTTTATGAAATATTTTCACATTTTTCTTTCCTGGTTGGGAAAACACATAATCCAAAGGGATTCCCTCTCCTACTCCTCTGAAAAATGTGCATATTTGATTGATGGTCATGAAGGAGAACGAGCTCACCATTAGTCTGATTTCAAGGAGCCTAACGTTTGGCGATGAAAGAGACCTATCGAACTATGCACTGCTACTATGGAGTGTCCGACTTAGATAATTTGTTTAACTCATTGCAATTTCAGTGTCAATACCCAAGTTGCCGACGTGTGATAACCGGTAACGTATCATTCGTCTGCCATCTTTGGGCGCACATAGCAACGTGGAAGGAATATGATCCGAAATCGCCTTCATTTCCAAT
Organism: Ostertagia ostertagi; assembly: GCA_036418205.1. Lineage (NCBI taxonomy): Eukaryota > Metazoa > Nematoda > Chromadorea > Rhabditida > Trichostrongylidae > Ostertagia > Ostertagia ostertagi. The sequence continues at coordinate 13,258 of MU883189.1, forward strand.
ACTCAGCGACAGTTCTATCTCCACGGCACCGTCTAAAAGAAACGACGTTGATATCCTATCGACTTGCCCGAGCTGTACTGCTCGATTTCACACTCCATACTTAATGCAGGTGTTTGATAGAAACATTTTTCTCTTGCTGTTTTCTTTATGATTACTTCCCACTTTTATAAAGTGTGTGCAATTGAGTGGTTTTTCTATACTCATAAATATTTTTTAGTGATTAGGTGAATGTTTTAAGGTGCACTATGCACGATGTCATTCCCGACAACCCCAAGCTGTAAACCGAGCAGCTATCTGCGAAAGAGATGTCCGCTCCGATGTAAGTTGTTATGAGGTATGAACCTTCCTTAATTTGTGGGCAATTCTGTTCTTCTAGGTTGGAGCTGCAAATGCACTGCGCACTCATCTACTAACGCATGAGCCAAACGATGCCCCTTACCACTGCAAACGATGTCGCTATCGGTGCACAGTTCGAATGCACTTGTTTGATCATTTCGTAGTTAACGCAGTCCATAGTTTTACGGGCCGTAAGGCTTGTATCTGACGTACTCGAGTTCAACGATAGTGTAACGCCTTGAGAATGTAATGCCCGTTTCGAAGCATTCTAACGGCCCAGAAGTAGTAAGGGGCATTGTTGTGCAGAACATTCAAGGCTTTCAAACTTCATATTAAGTACCAACATGTTCCCAACAGCGGCACCTTCTTCCAGTACGTGAACAGACGCATGATTGTAATGAATTTTCTG
>MU883190.1:0-13212 GCA_036418205.1 Ostertagia ostertagi
TTGAAAATGCGCTACGCCTTCTACTCTACATTGTTTCCTTTGACTCATCCCACTGTGAAATTAACAACCCGAGCGGCTCGTAATGTATGGTTTGCCACTAGTAAAATCCAAAACGTTCGGATTCTCAAGAGTTATGACAGCTCAATTCAAAACACGGTTAGGAATAGCAGAGAAAAATTGTACAAGTGACATCTGTGGAGGCGAATTTTCGATAAGGTTAGCTAATCGGCCGCTTTGATAAAAGCACTGCGTCAGTGGCAACGCTTATACTCTGCTTTCCATGAAATGCCCCACTTGAACACTTTCTTATCGGAGTTGATTTACGAAGGCTCCAGCGACCTTATGGTTAGTGTTGCAGGGTAAGTACATGTGTATGCGGTCAATCGAACAATTTCCACATCAAATGTTCTTCCGAACAAGTTACGAAGACAGAGGAAATTACGAAAACGTGGTACGAAATCGGCTTAGTTTTTCATAGGTCTGGGATTTAAATGAAAGGATTAGGTTTTTTGCAACTTCACAGCATCGAAAATGAGTTCTGCATACTTTCTGAGCCCAGTAATTGCCTGAAAATAAATCACCGCAAACTAAAAAGGTCTTTTGACTCGAGCTCATTCCTTTCCAGCAGAACCAGTGGGAAACTTCTTAACTTTTGTAGTGGCCAACTCAGAACCACGTAGAAGGAACTAATTTCAGTCATTACTTTCGACTTGTTTTTTTGACCGCAGTTCACCCGGTCAGAACTATAGTAGCGGTCAAAAGTGTTCGCCAAAACGATTTTAGTGCATTATTTTTTCTCGTTCACTAGGGAACATAGCATATCAATCTTTGGAGCAGCACGCTCCAGATTTATACTATGTTCCCTAGTGTTTTTATATCCTCAAGTCTTAAAGAATCAGGATATTCAAAAGAAAAAATTTTCGAGGTCACCATTGATTTTTTTCTGGCAAAAAAAGGAGAAGCACGGAAAACCGTTTCGGCGAATACCTTCAACCGCTACTGTATATTATAACTAATTTCAATCTTACTTTTATTCTAAGTACAGCAACTCTAACTCCCACTTATTGCCCAAAAATCCCTAGACCTGTTTGGAGGCCCCCACTTCTTTGAGGAATATCAAGCTTTTTGGTGTTTTTGTCTGCGCTGCACTTTTTTAGCGCCTTTTTTCGAGCACGGGCACATAACCTAACGTAGACACAGTGTCCTCCGGCTGGGCACCCGACAGGAGGGCCGTCCCGCGGCGAGAAGGCAGAGACGCGAACGGGTCAGCGGACGAGTCGTAGCGCGCACTGTAGCGATTCTGTGTCAAGTTAAAACTTGCGTCACATAATGCAGCAGGCCTAATGCCGAACGCACGAATCGGTTGTCGGTAACAACCTCTATTATATTTTGAGCTCGACCTGACCATAGGTTCCTCATAAACTCGGGGAAACCTAGCCGTTATTTCAGTACCAATTTAGTGAACGCATATCTTGTTTTGAGGAATACAGAGCTTCACAAAAAGCGGTTTATAGCCAGGGTCCTTCCGTTGCGCAGATTTCAAAATTTCTACGACCCCTCTTTTAGGAGGTCTAGATGCGACCCCCACCACCACCTCCAGCCTTAGGGAAGTTCCTCCCCCTACTATCCTCTCCTCCCCATCACCGACCACCAGTCTCACTACCATCGTAGCTCTTCCTATAGTGTTCAGAGACCGGTCGACGCAGACAGCTCAACTCCGCCCACTTCCTCTTTGGGGAATGAGGGTGGGGGAGGGCAGAAATATGTCAAAAGAAACTGTGTCTTATGATATTTCGTACTTCTTCCTTCTCTCATTGATTTTTCCCAACAAGACTCAACGATCTACTCGGTCAACTACGACCCATCACCACGCCTCCAACTTCCAAAATACGCATTTCCTTGTTTGACCTTTTGACCTCATTCATCACAAGTATGACCACACATTTTGAGAGCTGCGGCAGTTAACCTGCGTCTGGTGAGCCAACTATGAGCGCGGAAATATACATGACTGTAAGACTAATTACTATTATTACTATTATCTGTATAATACTTACAGGAGGCTATAGAATGATACAAAATGAACCGATAGCGACACATATAGCGGCAATTCGTCTTGGTCCCCTTTCCTGGAGCTCGTACGTAATTCTCTGGTTTTCAATGGTTTTTTCGGTGGAAAGAACATTGTCTGCTTTCTCAACACCTTCGCGTCAGCTCATTCAAACCCCATTAGCCAATGGAGCTGTATGGGTCAGAGAAAATGTACGAAAAAACCCAATCATATAAGATATTCTGTTGGTCTTTCGATTCCGAACAATGAAGTTTCGACGATGAGCATTTACAAAATTACTCCTTACAAGGCCGTCGAAAGGACAACGTCCATTATGTTATTACTAAACAAGCATCATCACGCAACAAGCAGCTCAGGAGGAAGGCGATTGGATTGAGGGGGAGTCACACCTTCGGGAACGTTTTCTGTAAGCCATTTACCATATAGTTTTTTTGCGCATTGATTTGCTGACATTTAATCTTTTTACATACTGGAAAAAGAAGTAGACAGGCAAGACAATTCCACTGGAATCTCAGCGATTTTGACACTTCCACTCCAGTAATAAAAAACCCAGAAGTGTCCCTAGCCTTTACGCCTCTTGAAAGGAGAAGTCCATGCTAACGAGGGAGGAGCCCAGTCGAAGTGGCGAATTGTTTAACGAACATCGCATCCACTAGATGTTTTTGAGCTGATTGGTTGATCTGCTCTCCAAACTGCGAACGATCTCGAACCGTATTATGAAGGCGGATAGTTGCACGTGCGCGGCCCGGCCAACGGGAAAGACGTCGTGGGATCGAATTTTCGGCGAGTTTTGACTTTTGCTTTTCCTGAGGACATTGTTAAGGAAATCCTCATCTATGCTAAGTCATCAGCACTCGCCTTTATTACTAGTGCGAGGAGATAGCGAGGAGTTTCGATCAAGTGTGCGTGCCATGTGCAAATGACCAACGGTGACTGCCCACATTTGCAAAGTTAGGTACAAATTTCAGATTTGGACCAAAAGTTGTGGAAAGGGGCATTTTGACGCGCTGAATACGAATATCACCTCTGTTTGGCACGAATGCGCCTGACGCGTGCGCTACGAGTACAAGGGGCGATCTTTTGCGAATGGCGCGCACAGTGTTAGATGCTCCTCGCTAGCTATTCCCACTTGTAATATAGGCAATCGCTAATAATTTATATGGATAAAAGCATCTTTAGCAATGTCTCAAGGAAAGCAAATGTGAGATATCGCCAAGAATTCGATCCCACGACCTCTTTTCCGTCGGCCTGGGCCGCTGCCACTGCACTATCTCGCTTCATAACTACGTTCAGGGAATCGTTCCGCAGATTTGGAGAGCAGATTCGAGATCAGCGTCCAAAAACACATCTAGTGGTGTATGTCTCGTTACAAATGGCCACTTCGACCTGGGATCCTTCCCTTGTAAGGACAAGTTCATAAGAAAGGAAAATTGCGTAAGTTGGACGGCGACCCTACCATGGTAATTCCCGAATTTTTTTACGACCCCTCCCTTCAATCAAAATCGCCGTTCCCCTACTTCACCACTGTGGCCATCCAATGGTGCTGCTTCTGGTTAGTTCTCAGACCATCGACGCATCACATCCAATTCCACCCACTTTTTTCCTCGAAATGCCCGTTCGACCCGGCCGAAACTACTGATCTCCCCCCTACAATACCAACGAAATACGACTCCCCGTTGTTACTTGTCGAATACATAGATTTGAACCAGGCTTGGGAGACAGGCATACCTCCTGAGGGTGCGCTGACCGACGCGCATTTGGCAGCGAAAGATTTGACCTCGGCGATCCTAGTACGGCTCACACTTTGGCGCGGATGGCGGGTACGCCCACCAACTATCTAATCACTCGCCACAGGCCTATATACGTGGCGAATGATTAGATAGCAAGAGAAGAGGGCACAGCGATGAGAGTCGCATCAATGCGCAAATCAACGGGCAAGGAAGGGGTCCCATTTCTCGGGTTTCGGGCCGTTTCAAATGGTTTCTTCTTCATCCCTGCTCCACTGACCACCTCTACCCTTATTTCCAATGAGCTAACTTTCATCGTGAATTCTGCCTTTGAAATGCGTTGCGGAGACCGTCCGGCGTTCAGTTTTACGTTCTTATGCTCCTAAGCGAACTCGATGGGCACCAATAGACCTTCGAAGTTGCAAAAGCGAGAACCAGCTTGTGAAATTCCTATACTCCAATGATTATATATTATATGAATGGATATAGAACGACTTTAAGAGCCACCCCGGGCCGTTCGCGCTGTTACCCGCCCATCCTCTCATTGTCTCTAGCCGTTTAGCAGAGAGAGCGTTAGCGTTGGATAGGGCAGCACCGATGAAGCGCACCAGTGCGGAAATCCATGAAAGGGTCTAATTCCTCTAGTTCTAAGCCACGGCTGGCTTTTTTTATTCATCATCACACCACTGACCACCTACCTTCATTTCTAATGAGCTAACTTTTCATGGTAAACGCCGCGTTCAAGTCTCAACGTTAGTCTTATATAAGAAAGGGACAGATCAGAACCAAGCCTACGAAACAGTCTGCATTCAGAGAAGAGGGCGTTCAAATAGTCTCTAGCGGAGCAACGAGGTTAAAGCGATAGGCACAAGTGGCTAGTTGGCTTTACAACGAAGAAAACAAAGAAAACTTCGAAGGCATTCTGAATAAGAGACTCTTTCTTTTGCGTTATTAACAAGCTACGACAGTCTTGAGGACACTGGAGCCAGCAAAAGGGAACAGGCCTGAAGACGAGTAGCACTGGAGACTAGCGAGACGCAGAGATGAACACAAAGGTGTGCTCGCGAAGATGGACAGAGCGTGCGTGGTGTAAGTCATAACCTTTGCCACGCGTTGTGAAGTGTGAAAGTGGCACTACCCTTACGGTTGCGGATCCAGTAATTCCAATCGCGGAATAGATTGGTCTAGTAGACGGTCTGATCTTGAAGGTTTCATTAATGGGAGCCTTTCAGAACTTCCCTCTCCGCTTTCAAACACCTTATAGTCAATGCGAATAGTTTTGCTGTAGCCTGACCAAGATTTCAGCACTTTTTATTAGGCTTACGTTTCGGCCTCTTCGCCTTCGTCAGAGCCTGAAAGTCGAAAAGCAATTGAGACCGATCCTTTCATGAAAACAATCCTGAAGACAATTTCTCCAGACTACTAAACCAACAGGCGGTATCGATGGAACCAAGAGGGCTACAAGGCTTACCTAGATCTTTGTCGCCAAGGCGCAAGATCGACCACCCAAGAAGCAGACTTTTGCGTGGAATGAGCAACCCTATCCACCTTCCTGACCTCACCGAAACTCAAAACCTACAGAGCCTTATAGTTTCTTACTGACCTTATAGTCAGACCCGAATGCGGCAAAACAACTGCAATTACTCGAACTAAAAAGCTTATCATCAAGATTTTCAAAATTGTATAGTAGGTTGACTTCTTTCAGATATCCACCCTGATTACATCAATGAACTTCGGACACCTTTCTGCTAATCCCAGACGTGCGTAGCGAAAGACGCAATTTTGCTATCGGCACCTTCGCATTTGGTACGATAAGAGGTCAGAAAATAGCTTCACAGGTGACGAGATCATTGATCATGTGGCTGAAGTCTGGAATAAAGGGTTGATCAAATGTTGAAGTGAAGGAAAGGATAGCTTGAAACTGAGCTTATCAAACAGTGTGAATTCAATGGAGGGGTTCCCTAGTCCCACAAATGCTCGAACCACAGTTGCGGTTAGTGGTGTGTCAGTTTTGGTAGCGATGGTGGTTGTGGATAGTCCAGCTGCTATTACAGAGTTTACGTTCGTCGTGGGTTGACCGATATTTCCCAATGTGGTATCGCCAGAGATGAGGAGTATCGGTGCAATGTGCCTGCGAGGGAGCGGGGGGGGGGGGAGGTGGGCCCGTCTTGTGGGATAGATGTCCACCAGAGCTAAGCCTAGCGGAGAGAGACGAACTCCGGGGAATGAAAATTGCTCGCACACCTCGCAGTTCCCTTTGTCCTTTAGAGCTTAGTCCTAAAACTGAGTGTTTCCCTGAGCCTGACGATGTGACGGGCTTCTCCCTGACCCACTTTGGAGTTTAATGGCATTCAGCAAGTCTTATTCGTCTTGTAACCTCAGGCACGCGGCACGGTCACGACTTCATTCATATCTGGCAACCAGGTGCGTCTGCAGCGCAGAGTTTGCACCATATCACACGGCATAAAATGAGAAAATCTCCAGGAATCAGACCCATGTTGATTTTTTTACGACCACGACTACTGGCTCTGCAAAACAGCAGTGGCATGGCGAAACTCGTGAAGAAATCAAAGTCACGTGTGATTTCACGTCGTAAGGTATTGTACCCCGTCTGCATCACAGACACACCTAGTTACTGGATATAAAGGTCACTTGCCTTACTGAGTAACTACGGAATTCAACATCAACATTCATATGGAAATGACTATGACGTCTTCATTATCAGCACTTACGTCACAATTCTTTGCAGTAAAGGCTCGAATTCGTATGTCCTGAAAATCGCCCAAGTTCTATCTCGATGCGCATTACAGTGGCGATTGTAAAGCGTCACACAAAGGACTGATAGCGCTCTATCATGTATTAAAGACGCGTTTGTGTCTTAATTCGGCACCTAGTATGTTCCTATCAGCAAGCCGATAACAACGTGACGGAATGAAATATGTGCTGATAGTAGCTCAGGGGAAGTGTGGAGTACGACGCAACCCGATTATAAGTACTGAATGTTACTGGGATTGGCAAGGACAGAATCATTTGTTACAAGTAAAAGGATAAAGGCTAAAGCATTTGTCGCTGATAAAATTCTTTTTCAGAATGCGCCACGCACTTCACATCAGTTCAGTGGCAATTCGGCCTACATCATGAGTTGAGAGGCCAACCGATGTTGAAGTCGGTATTGTTATCCGTAATAAGTCCATGTTACATCTATGACTGACTACAGAGGGGTGTATGCGTGTTAGATTGGACTAAGGCGCGCGATGCGAAGTGATTCAATTCCAGACCTATGCACTACGGAAAGCAGCGCACATTTGGCCCTGCACCAGCTTTTCTGCCCTGTTACTAATTATCCAACAGTATCTGGTAGAGTGGGAGGTTGATGAGGGTGAATGTAGCAGCAGCAACACCACGCTAAATATACAGTAGCGGTCAAAAGTTTGGAAACTTTTTTATTTTTGATCTAGTGTAGCCAGTAGACAATGGAATTGCCCCCGAATTCACATATCATATACAGAATCAAGTGTAGATTACGATGGGCTACATTATTCTTTGTAAACTAGATCGCATTAGAAAAATATGAATTTTTATAAGAAATGGCGCGTCAAAAGTTTGGAAACTTCCAAATTTCAAAGCGAATTCTTCAAAATAGCTCTGAATCACATGATAAATTGATTATTCGGTGAGTGGCTTAAAATTTCTATGTTACGTCATTTTTATATGACATGGAAGTTGGTTATAAAATAATTTTAGAACTTCCAAGACGAACCCTACACACTGTGAACTAAATCACATTGTTTGGTGGGATTCTTAACTGGAATGTGGTTGAGCGACATGCCAGTTCTTCCGTGGGATGTAGAACTCAATTAGACTTTAGATCTTACTTGGTCGCTTCATAACAGCTTCTTTTTCTGGGTTTAGGAAGGCGGCAGTGAAGGTAGGCCTGCATTGGGTCATTTTCGCGATAGAAAACCCATCTTTTCCGGCTAGTTCTGACTATCGAAGGGAAGCATTGTATTCTACAGACTATACTTGTACTTAGCCCAACCCACATTTCGCTGGATACCTAGAACTGTGGAATCGCCGAATGGTCGGACACATGTTCATCCATGACAGTACTTCCACTATTTCTGACTGTTGGAATCTTATACTCAAAATGAGGTTCCATTTGACAAAACACTTCACAGGTCTCCACAACATCATTTTTAGGAAGATAGAAATCCTTCGTCGCTGAGGACAAAGTTTTACCTCTCGCCTTCGGTCCATGTTAGCCGTTAGTGTGCGGAAGCCAGTTGGGCCATCCTGCTCTTGAAGCCCAACAATGGCTTCTTGCTGGGATACCATCCGTAATATTCATCAGGTCGCGGCCGATGTTGTGCTACACTTGGACTTCAATATGATTAGAGGAAAACTGGAAAAAGTTGTCTCTCACTTGGGAATGTCGGGGGTACGGGACGTGCCAACCACCCTCCGAAGTATTTGAGGAGGGCCAATTTTCTTGTGAGGATACTTTTTTGTGAATGATCATTCTTCTTATGCTTACTCGACTCCAAAAAACGCTAAAAACATTCGATAATATTGCTTTCCGTAGAGACTGAACTACTAAGAAACAGTTTCAATTTCGTATTCCGGATTGTAGGGTTTAAAAAAAGGACCTCCCATGGAAAAACTGCTTCCTTTGCATATGAATTCATTTTGAAATTACACATTACTCAATGGTTGAACTAAAATTAACAGAAACAAGTGAACATTGAAGAGTAGGAATCATAATGATGAGGGAAACAAAAAGTTTCCAAACTTTTGACGCGCCATTACTTGAAAAAAATCTTATTTCTCAAATATGATTATAGGTTTTTGGAAATTATTCTTCCCGTCGTATTCTGAACTTGATTTTATATGGAATATCTAAATTTGAGAACAATTTCGTTATGTATCGGCCGCGCTAGATCAAAAATAAAAAAGTTTCCAAACTTTTGACCGCTACTGTACATCCCGGATTGAACTTAGATATAACAACGCCTTCCAAGTTTCTTTCGTTGTTCAGGCTATCTTAAATTTAGGTCATATAAAACGAGTCATGATTGATTAGTCGCTCTGAAAATAAGCCGCAAAAATGATACGAATTCGAATGCCTACGTAATTTTTCAAAGAAATGTACAGTTTGGCCTCCAATAAAGGTCGTCACCAGTGAAACGCCTTCTAAGCTTTTCTTATACCGTGATGTATTGTTTATCGGTTTCCTTTCTTCCTTTTAGTCATCACTAGCACGAGGAAGCAAGTCGCTAACCCAATGACCTCTTACTAGGGAAGGCATTCAGCTTATCATGTAATTTTAAATTGAGACCCATATGTATCGATAGGGCTTTGGATGCTGATTAAAATATGATATCAAGATCCGCAAAGTGAACCGTACTTTGCGGCTTTGAAACTCGTTGCGCAGTTGTCCCAAGTTCCGCGCTGGATCCCATGCTCCAGAGTCCGCCGCGGAGATAGTGATTGTCTGCCCTTCTCTTCAGCTGCCGAGGTCAATCAAGTTTCTTTCGTTGAATGCAATTCCGTGTGCACTACCACGATGTTCCATGGCGATTGACCCATGCTAGCAAGCCTGATATCTATACGCTATCACTTCAGCCACACTATGAGTGCTCACAAACCTTCTCTCGCAGGGTTATTTCTTGTCAGTTCGAAGTTCCACATTATTAATAATCCAGCGCTTTGATAGCTCAAATTCGATAATCTGGGTCACAAACTGATGTAAAGTTTTCATTGGGAGATGGAATGTCTTTCTGTTAGTTCCCAAACCCACAGAAATACTACTTGGCACATCGTATCCGACCATGTCCCTCGGCAATATGAAAGCTTCGATACCAGATTCCCGGTGAAAATCGTCAAATGGTAGACTGCCGAAGATTACTAGTTTTGATCACAACCAAATCTGCTGAAACCGCTAATTAGCTGCTTCGTAATCAGGGGCGACCGAGATAGAGTTCCAAAAAAAGGTGAGGGTTAAATGTCCTATAAAGTGGACATGGGTGTCGCCGACTCCCTTCTTCCCAGTTTTACAGTCCATCCTGTGCTTCCAGCCGTGCAAAACTTGAACTAGCTAAATGGTAAGCTACAAAAATGTGGTGCGAATATTTCAGCGTAAACCTTAATTGCCTACAACCCTGCCACTTTTCCAGCCATATGATAGGCTTTTTTAGAGAACTTTAACAGTGAAACTCAACACGAGGGTGAAAGGACGTTTGCCGACTTCTTCTCTTACAGGATTTCAGTACTCTTTCAACAATCAGAATTTATTATACGCCTCCTCTCGTAGGGAAAGGAGTGGATAATGCAGTGGTTGTATTCGAAACGTATAATGTATGCTATACGAAGTTATTACGTTCACTGTGCGCCAGCAAGCACGACAATCCTAATCAAATCATTACTTGTCATAATATGTTACGGTGTTTTCAAAAGTCTGTTGAGAAGAGCAATTATAAGAAGCTACCCCTTGGTGGTGCTACACAAAAACGTCATGTCAAAAACGAGGCTACCTCACTTTATACGTCTGACACCTAGGAGGATGCGTGATAGTCTCAAGCAAGATGAGCTACATATCAAAAAACAGTCCCGCAAAAACAACCCTCCTGATGAAGTCCCACACGTCATCTTTGACTCTTACTCTTTCCATCTTCCTCCACCTTATTTGTACAATCCATCAATTTCTGAAGATATCGGTCAAGCCGGGTTACCTCAAGTAGTTGGAATATCTTTCTGAAAAGGCCGTCGGTTGTCGATCGATGGGAGGGGAATATTCTCTTATGCAAGTACAAACGATATGCAGAAAAGGATAGTAAAAAAAAACCAAAAAATTAACAGCTCGCAGAAGTTCAGGAACTAGAAATCCCTTTGGCCGATGTCAGACTTTGCGAATCGCGCGATTCGCTAGCGTCTGCGGTCGCGTCGCGGCCAGTGAATCACTCAATTGGCTGGTACCGCAACGCGACCGCGGACGCTAGCGAATCGCGCGAATCGCTAGTAGCGAATCGCGCGATTCGCAAAGTCTGACATCGGCCTTTCATTGTACTTCACTCGTCCAAGGGGCAAAACGATCTCCCATCTTTTTAATGCCTGCGTGAACTGGTTGCAGGTTACCTCCAAAAAGATCCCAAATAGAACGCCGCCTGGGCTTCTACGCAAAATGTCGTCCACTCTCCAGCATAAGCACTACCTTTAAATGCCTCAAGCCAGCGCAAACACTATTTGAGTCTGTTCAATCACAGAAAAACCAAATATTTATTAGGAATATTATTTATCCACCATCTATTATTTAGTAAACATTTATTAAGGCACAAACAAACTGTAAAATCTCTACAGTACATCACAGTACTACTATGCCGTTCGCCCTCTATCCACTAGTGAAATGCATTCGAAAAAAAAATATATCACAGAAGGGTTAAGTGAGTGATCTCATGAGTGTGAGGAACGCTGAGTGGTCGAGTGAGATTATATGTTGGCAAGAAGTAGCTGCTTATTTACAATAGATAATATTTCAACAGTTTCAAACAAAATGTTCAAAAATTATGTAGCCATATTATAACGCTCATCTCCAGACAAACCGCTAAGCATCTACTTCACATCATAATATGTATTCTAAGAAGCTAACAAAAACTCAATCTAAAGCAATCTGCAACTTGACGCGATGCCCCAAGGCATTATGCCGGATCTCGCACATCTCCAAAATACCCGCATCATGATTCGGGTTGTGTGGTTATGGCACTGTAAGTATATTCAAGGTTGCTTAGATTTACCACTCAATATGGATACATTTATTCATTGATATTCCATTGTATGGATCCATTCATTCTATCGGCGCGGCTGCCTGTAAAGAATAGCATTTTAGTTGTTACGAAGCAAATCGATGGAATGATAAGTTTTATACCACCAAAATATCTTTGCGGACGTTGCGAAAAGAATCCTACTTTTGATTTTTGCTGCTTTGAGTGTTGGACTCTTGTGAACTTGTTGGAGCTGATTTGTAACGATAAGAAACTTTTGAGGATCACCAACTTAAGCTATGTATGCTAAAATTTCACACTCGTATTCTTGCACTGAGGGTGGAAGTGGTGTAGTGGCAAGCGGAGCCGTCTACGACGCGCGCGGTCCGAGATCAAATCCAGGATGGAGCGTCGTCCAGGCCAACCAGCCTTCATCTTCAAATGCTTATACTATCTATCCTTTAGTTCTCCTTTATGAATTTTTGAAATCTCAACCCTTTATACCTCTAACAGTAAGATCTACGGCGAGGAAAACCGTAAGGGTAAATAGACGTCACAATAACAGCAACCGTGTGAATTTAGAGGTAGTTACAGGATGGAAACTCCATAGTTGTAAGCAGAAATATTGAGACTAAGATATGACTACATGAGCGCGTTGACGTATATCAGGCGTTATGTTATGTCATGCTAAACTTAATGCCGAAAAAGCCTCACTTTGAGGAGCCACTCGCGAAGGACCTCATCGCCGCTCTAAAGCACAAAGTCTGAACAAACGAAGACATCTCTCCTGATTCGAGATACGCCACTCATTTGACTTCAAGCCAAAATCGTAATGGTCTTTTGAATGGCATATTTGGCTTAAGAAATTGGCTCGCCTCCGACAACCGATCAGTCCATTTTCTCAAACAAATTTGGTTCCGATTAAAAGATCTCGAGGGATGGAATCGTAGGTGACCTTTATGCCAGGGTGAACATCATCGCGGAAATGGTAATGGCGGTACATCCCCTCTTCTGACAGAGGTCCGCGTATGACCCCCTCGCGTTGAAAGTGCCAGTGGCAGTTCAATACGATGTACTTCAACTCCGCCTCTATAGCCCATCGAAACTGACGTCGAAAGGGGACGGGAACCAAGTTTGACACCACTATTTCATTTCTCCATCTATCCACTATGGTCCGCATCTACGACCTCCTACATATCCCCAATACGATCCCTCTCACCACCAAAGGCGCCACTTAGCACCACCGTAGCTCCGTTCTATACGAATATTACTTCGACCAAATTCTAAAGAAAGCTCTCATCGTAATGACATATTACGAGAATTCATGGTTAATGTGTAATATCGCGCGATGTCACTTTCATGCCACGTTTCTAGCAGAAGAGATTAGTAGGGTTGAGCAGCAAAAGTGGGAACCATATAAAGACAGTAGGCTTCAGTGAAATGGACGACGACAAGTAAAAAGCTGTGGGGCCAAGATACAATGAAGTTTGAGCTTTTCAACCCCACACACGCAACTTTACGAGTCGACTTTTCGTGTAAGCGATCTTTCACTTGCTTGGGACTAATTGTAAGATATTTCGACGGGAACAAAATGAAGGCAAGCAGTTCTTCAAATAAACAAAGACTTTACCGATCTGTAGCCTTCACAACTAGTTCCATCTTA
>MU883191.1:0-17705 GCA_036418205.1 Ostertagia ostertagi
CCGTTAGGCCACATCGCATTCAAATGCCACTACGAATGTACAAATGGAAGTAGAATGCGTGCCGCATCCCAAAAAGGGATTGATCAACGGCAAATGCTTTATCCTTTTTTATCCTTTATTATCGCCTTTTTGGTAATACATTAATACACAAACAAATGAATTGTTCCATTACTCCACTCTAATAACTCTAATTATTTATGAAGATACAGTTAAAGTTTCTATGGAAGGCATAGCGAATACAAGGGCCAAAAATTAAGACATTTTGCACATGTCGCACTTGAGCGATTTTTCAGTCATTTTTCGCTTCGTTGCAGAGATTGCCGTCGTTACGAAAGTTTTACAGCATATTCCTCAAATGTCCCTTATAAGTAGACGCAGGCCCTCCTTCACTGCCCTCACCGTCTTCAGAATATGACGTCATCTGTCACCGTCGTCGAGCTCAGGGACCTACAGTAACTGCTTCAGCCTGAAGCTCTTACATAATTTCTTGAATCGATTCAATGTTGGATAGTTTCCTAGAGGCATTAGCTCTGACTATGCGGACCCCCTCGAACCCGGTTTTCAGAAAACGTCGAATAGAAGTACGCGACCCGTCGAAGACCTCGCGAGCTGAGCTCGACCATCATGGTTCCGGAGCTAATGATTTTTCTGATGTGCTGAAAGCCACTACAATTTTTATAAGAAGTGGAACGTGCTCTTTGATTTCAAATTTTGAGCCTTTGGTAAACTTAGCAAAATGTGATTGGATCCACTTGAAGGCAAACCCCGGGATTAGCCCGACTAGTAGGAAGGATACCACCAGAATTGTATGGTCCGTACCTACCTCGTCGCAAAATTGCGCGGTTAGGGCGCTAATCCTTACGGGCCTGCAACCATCGACCCCCGTTGCAACGCTTCCCACCCACCGCGATTATGGTGAGATCAGCGTGCTCTCTCAAACGACGTGCTCTCTCGCGTGTTTTGTCTTCTTTGATCGCCCTGTCTCGCCATCGTACCACATCCGACCTTATTGAAGGTTAAGGCCTTAATTTCAGCTTTTCAAAGAAAGTTCGTCGCTTTCCTTTCACTGTTCAAAATTTCTCTTGTTCTCTACACTCCCTTAAGATCTTCTTTAGCTAGCATATCCATACGGAGCGCTATATGCGCGCAGATTGATCCCCGGAGCTTGATGTCTTGAAGGGAGTCTGTTATGCTGTCTATTGCCCTCACTCCTTCACGCAGGCGTTCATATGTTTCTAGCAGCTTACTAAGTTATAATCCATGAAGAAGCGGTTGGGATTCATCAGCAGATAAAGAACTTCAACTAATAGAGTACTCGTTCATCTAAGTTATGCTCCGATTGTTGATGCTCGTACATAGACCTGACTGCCCCTATTACGCAGATTTTCGCTACTGCTTCTAGTCATGCACCGAGTATTGTTAATCAATATGTAACGGCAGCTCCAGGAGCTGACCAAAGTGCAAGTGACCTGTTAAGCCCTTACATTTTTCAGGAGAGGATCAATAAATCGAACAATTTCCAGACCAATTGAAGATCCCTCACTTGGGTCTGACTTACTGTTACGAGCTCGTCCAGGAGGACAAGAACACATAGACTTACTGCTTCGACCTTCGACATGGGACGACATAAGGAGGGATTCATTCGATTTACGATGAAGTGTCGCATACTTAATGGAAACAGATGAACATCTATTCAGAAAGAAGAATTCTGAGGCTTTTGCCTTGAGTTTTTTCAGCGTCTAGAATGTCGATTGCTTCTGCCTCGCACGCTTGCTAGTTTGAATATTGCACTGAAGGAATCACCAGATTTTTGACACTTTATAGGCTCGCTAGGAGAGTAGGAATAGGCTACGAGTTTGCTGAGGCCAGTTTCTAGCTTATTCCTTAGCCCTCTTTATCTCGTCAGCCTGTTACTCTTGAGGTCGTACATGATAAACCTTTTCACGATGTCAAGAGACTGTCTCACCCCTAAGCTCACTCCCCTGGCTCACGCGTATCCATTCGTGTAACAGTATGTTAGGGCCACAGTCCCTTAATACACTTCTGTTTCAAAAAAATCGCGGACAACTTGTAATGGATTATATAGGCAAATTCAGTGGCAATTATTTATTATAACTTTTGAATAATTTTTAATCGAGCACGAAAAAAGAACCTTTTTGCAGTAGTTTCAGTTTTTCACTGGCGCGTTGGTAAAGCGTTACCGGCCTCCCATGTGCCTTCTTCTCTTGGTGGGTTAGGTTCCATTAAGATAACGACAGCTCTCCTTTTCCTTTCTTGTCCAGCTGGTTAGGATTCGCCGAACAATAATATAAGAATAAGGATAAAGCATTTGCCGTTGATCAATCCCTTTTTGGGATGCGGCACGCATTCTACTTCCATTTGTACATTCGTAGTGGCGTTTGAATGCGATGTGGCCTATACAATGACTTGCGGGGCCAGCCGATGTACAAGTCAGTGTTTTTATCCTCCCAGACAAGTCTGGTACCAATTAACCGACCCCGGAGGGATGGAAGGCTTGGTTGGCCCGGGCGACTCACGACCCAGGATTTGATCCCCGGACCGCTCGCGTGGTAAGCGTGCCACTTGCCACTACACCACTTCCGCCGGAACAATAATAGTAGTCCAATTTGAAATAAAATAAATAATGTTTCATACTCTTCTTCGTTATGTTCATGAATCGCAATCTGCGCTTTTGAGCCTTCAGAAAGACAAGCGCAAGAGAGGAAGAAAGCCGTGACCGGGACCTTCACCTTTTGATGAATGGGTTTTCTTCTTGATCTGCTATCCGAGGAAGACTCCGAAGACTTTGGGCAATTTTTAAAAGAAGTAGGCAATAGTGATTATCCACGGAAGGTTTTCAGATAGTCGGCGTTTGAGGGGTTATTATTCTAAGACACTTTTTATTCGAAATATTCGGCCTTTTCTATAAGCTTTGAATATTCATGAGGGGTCCAGAGAATGCTTTTTGCCTGGCTTAGTTGATGGAAATGCACAAGTCGGTTAACAGCGCTATAATTCCTCCTTTGCTCCCTCTGGACTGCTTTCCGTAGGCAAGTTCAGGATTTACTCATTTTTCAACTTCGAGAACTTCTCGCATTTGCATTTAGCCTTTAGGCAGAAATTTCCGCCTTTCTCATGTAGCACCCGTCTCTGACTTGCATTTCCAATCAAGCCCCTGTACATGTGCATTGATTTATCGTAGTCTTCAAGAGCTGTTTTAATTTTCTGAAAAATTATTTTATTTAACAAAATAAATTTTCGGTGATATGTGCGACGGAAAATCGTTCATTTGAAGTAGTCGGCGCGAAGGTATAGTGTTTGAACGAGCAAGACGGTTTTCACCAGGTCGGTGTGGAGCCTGACCTGGCTTACAATCGCACGCAGATTGACTGCTGTTTTAACGCTAAACATTCTTTTCCGAAGTTTCACAAGAATGCTGGGTTGTGAACAAAACTTTCGCCCCAGGCGGGACTAGAACCCGCACCTCTCGCTTTCCGGGCAAGTGCGCTACCAGTTACGCTACCGGGGCACCATTTCATTCCAACTCAGCTTTTCATGGTATACGTACCATAGCTTGTCAGCACTCACAATCCCAGCTTCTTGTGATTACATTCGCGAGGCGAGTCGAGTATATGAATCCTTTTCGGGGATACGCCATGCATACTGCATCCTTTCGGAACTGTAATGGCATTTGAATGCGATTTGATCCAGGTATGACTAACAGGTAGCTCACCACATTAACAAGCTGGCAGCTGCTCGCGTTTCGGCTTTTTTCGGCCGCGTGAGACGAGCGCGATTTTGCGCGCGCGGTCACCTCACCTCACATCCGTGGATTTTGACTGAGATCTTTAGAAAGAATGAATGATCCATTTAAGCGTTATTAAATGCGTAGAAGTTAATCGCGGTTGGAGTGGCGGAATTCCGGATCAAGAGAACTTATGGACGTAATGTAAAAAAAATGCAAATCTAGCAAATCAAATCAAAAAATTCAAATCGCAATGCAAATCTAGCTCTGTGTAATGACCGAATTTGAAGGTTGGTTTGCACAAAACCCATGGGTGTGCCGCATGCTTAGTGTTAACTTCTTTCAACTATCACGACTTACATTAGTTTAGAATAAAATAAGAGAGAAAAAAGGAATGAACGATTTGAAACTTTGTGCTTGAGGTTGTATGGAGTAGTACGGATGAACATCTTCGTTTACTTTATGTTATAGTATAATTATTAGAATGAAGACAGATGGAAAAGTCATGCAAGCGCGGCGAAAAAGGAACGAAATAGGAGAGACGAATGCTGAAGACATGTCATGACGGGAAGTGGGACGCGCAACGCGTCACGCTTGGGTGTAAAAGTGGCAGCGTTACGATGATTTGGAAGGGGTGAAGGAGACGAAATGGCGCAATGGCACGCTAGTGGCGAAAAAAAATCTGAGGATCCGTTATAAAGTGACGCATACGGGACCCCTTTGGGCTTTCCTGCTCACTCACTGAAGGTAACAGCCTTCAGAAAATTTTGGTTGAACGAGTTCACCGCAGTGGTTTGTGGCAGGATGCTAAATTCATGGGTCCAATCGGGTATTGTGCTCTAGTTGTACCGCTGCAGCAACGAAGCTGTCCCAAATCACAAATGAATAGTGGCGGACGCTTGGTGGGAGGATGTTCGAAGTCTACAGAACCGAGCGACCACGCCGTCGTAAAAAGCGCAGATCTCGCTTCCTGGCAGCCAAGTAACTGCTTCGTCTGGTGCGTATGCTCCCCTGATGCGCTTCCTCCTTATCTTAATCGCTGCTTTGAAGACGTGGGTTACCGCGATCATGATTTTTCTGCATGTGTCCAACCAACCGAAGGCATTTGTGAAGCTAGGTGGGCTTGAGCCGCACTCGATCTGCGAATATCGGTTTACCAGTTTCTCCTGTTCGATTTTGTTCACTGTGTTTAAAGTGGATAAAAATATCCCGGTTAACTTGTCAATAATTATAGGAATATTGACGTATTTAAATTATAAAGTTTAACAATAATGTGAAGACATTGGGTGAATGTAGTTCGAGGAGGCCACTCATAATATCTAATCGAACTGACAATATCTAATCAAAGTGGAGCTGCTGAAGGGCGGTCATATCTAATCAACAACCAGACTCAGTCTCTGAGGGTATGATTAGATAGGGATACCAAGCAAAGATTCCATAGAAAATCGGATACCTGAAATGTCCTTTCTTCGAGGGCACATGGCAGTCGCAGGAAGGTTTGGTGAAAGTGAAGAGTCAGCAAGGTAGCAGCCATTTTAGCCATAGAATAATATGACAAGGGTAAACCTACTAGGCCGCGGTCTCAGTGAAAGATATGATAAGATATGAGAGCCTTCCCGCAGCTCTACTTTTGATTAGATATGAGTGTCTTTCCGCAACTCCACCTCGATTAGATAGGGTGCCCCCCCCCTGAACTACATTTTCACCGATCAAATTTTAAGAGTTCCGTGTTATTATATTTGTCGCGGCTCATAACAAAGATAGTCTAGTACGCCTCGCACGGGCCTTAGAGGTTAAGTCTTTGTAGAAAGGATGAAGTTACTCGATTCAACCAACACTTTTGACTTACAAAATCCTATAGGACACTCGGCTCATCCTTGTGCACTACTATGTGAGAAGCATTCAGAGCCTAGTTACAAAACGGAATTTTGAAGAAAGAACATTTCTCTGAAGTGTGCGATGTTCGAAGAACTAGAAATTCTTGCCGTTCCGAACAAATGTCAATTATTTATATGTGCCTGCTGGGATAGAATGCCTGGTTAATGATCCTTATGGATGTGAAAGAAGTGCAAGCGTGACGGGACATCCACACCCTCTATGCCACCACTCATTTTTTCATATGATTTGTTGCACTTACTGTCAGCATTTTTCTTCTTCAATCCTTCAAAGCTGTCCTATGTTTTATTATAATGGGCGCCGAACAATACTAAACATTCTCCTTGTTCGTGCTAGTAAGGTGAGTCCTTTGTGTACTTTAACAAGCTTCAAGTACAAAGCTTTCAAAAGACGTGAAAGATTAACAAGGTGGTACTTGAAGTTTAATTATACCTCAAGGTAGCCGAAAGATGACTAGATAAAGTGGAAGGCAGGAGAGCGAAGCCGCGATACGACATCTCGTCTAATTTCGTTTCCCGATTTTCGAAATCGCGGGATGTGGGGAGCGCTGGATTCTCAGCTTTTTCGAAAACAAAACTTGGACAGTGGTGGCTTCCATTGAGCAGTCCAATATCAGTGAGATTTCTAATAAGAAGGCACTAAACATCATTAGCGTGTAAAGTCCGTCAAGGAATCAAATGCGCCTAATTTTTCTCCAGGTAGTTATTCTGAAGCGTCGAAAGTGTTCGCTGTTGTTGTTAAAACCACCCTTTTTTCTATCAGAGGCTACCGGAGACCGTGCCGAGGATTTCAGTGGGTTCTCTGATGACGTTTCCCGCTGCGAGAATTTCGGTGAAGTTTTCTCGATGACGTTTTCCCCTCTTTCTTGGTATTTAACTCGTGGACGTTTATCCTGTTGTGTTTCAAAAGTGCACACTTCCTTCTCCCTATTATTGTAGAGTCCAGTATCGTACCATAAGGACGGTTCTAATGGAGGTGGCGTTACCACGTCGCGGTCCAAGAGATCGAATTGAGGTCGTGAGTCGCAAGGCCAACCAAGCCTTCCATCCCTCCGGGGTCGGTTAATTGGTACCAGACTTGTCTGGGAGGATAAAAAACACTGACTTGTACATCGGCTGGCCCCCGCAAGTCATTGTATAGGCCACATCGCATTCAAACGCCACTACGAATGTACAAATGGAAGTAGAATGCGTGCCGCATCCCATAAAAGGTTGATCCAACTGCAAAAGCTTTAGCCTTTATCCGTACCATAGGGTCTCCGCTCTCCACTTTCGGGTGGGCACTAGCTGCTTGCATGACTATCTGGGGATTAATTACCCAGATGTAAAATTGTCCAGCAGGACAAAACAATGACTTGTTTACAGAGAAAATCACTGAGTAAGTTGAGTACTCGTCCAAATGTGCCTGGTGCTGATTGGTTATGTGCTGAGACACTGATAAATTAAAGTGATTTATGGAAATTTTTCAACTGCTCGTGGCTACGTTCTGCCACAGTAGTCATTTAATTGACACCTATACAAAATCTGTCTAACCATGGCTTTGCTTGAGCTTATGACTACTTCTCTTCTGCAATCGTATGGAGTTTGAGTGTAACTCCCAAGAGGAAGTTTCGCGGTTTTCATGGTTACCCGTTGTGCTTTGTGTTGGTTTGCTTTGCTGCAGTAATGGAGGCACGATTGTTCCGATTTGGTGACGTACTGGCAGATCCGACACAGGACAGAGACCCTGTCTCGACGGTCGATTGGGAGTAAGTTCATGTTCTATTTTTAGCCACCCATAAGTTGACGACCTGAATCCCACAATTTAGGTATGCCCCCGTGCGACCAGCAAAGCGAAACCGTATGTGCTTGATCAACGCAGGACTCTCTCAAGGATGTGACCTCTCCGATATCATAATGGCAAAACAACAGGTGCTGTAATAATCTTTTATTGAGAATAATATGATGTCATGAGGTAGCCTAGATCCTCTACAGTAACACATTTCGTTGAAATGGAAAAGAAGGCAAAATGAAAATCACCTAACAGGCTAAAATAGGGGATCCAAAAGCCGATGTTTGCAGGGGTGTGAGTCAGGAGTTCTTGATTCCGCAACTACGCAATAAATAATACAAGTTCAGTACGTCGCCAAGGGGTTACCGTAATCTGCAGGCGTCGACTACGGCGAATTCAGCAAAAAATGCACAATAACACTCGATCATGCCGCCATCAGCGAGCTTTCGTCGCTCAAAGTGCCGGAAATCCCCGCGGTATACTACGTTGATGACAAAGATGAGCAGAAACAGGCCCTTCTTCACTGCCTCACCGTCTTCAGAATATGACGTCATCTGCCCGTCGAGCTCAACGAGGCCTACCGTAATCGCTCCACCTGAAGCTGCTACATAATTTCTTCAATCGCTTAACTGATGGATAAGATAGCTTCCCAGGGCAGTAGCTCTAGCTGTGTGAAACCTTTTCCAACCAGCGTTTCAGAAAATGTTGTCGTGGTAGTGGATTCGTCGAGAAGCTCGTTGAGCTAGTGCAACATGTTCCCGTGAATTCGTCTCAGTCGTTGGTGTAGAAGGCTATTATGAAGTTATCTGGAAAAAAGGGGTAGTGCTGCGCAATTTTTGTTTAGTAGCATTTGGTTCAATCCAACAAGGTATAGTTTATTCCGTTTTGAATGCGGAAGGAGACAACGATTGATGGGTTTTTTGACCACCCTCCCACCTGTTAATTGCTCAAAAGTTGAGACTAATTGGATTACAGGGCGGCTTGAAAAACCGTGGCTTACACAATTGAGCGTGGTACGGTGACAACAGGCAAACAAGTGGTAGGCAGAAATCAGGTTGAAAGATTTAACAAAAGGCACGCTCGTCTCTGTAATGTCTATTTTGGGTAAATCAAGGGCCAAGCGTCTTGTCGCCCCGGTTCCACCCCCGACGGAGAAATCGGGCTCAATATGACACCATCATCAGCGACCACGTTTAGTAAATGAGTGACGTTGAGCTACAACGGGGAGTTTTGCGAGTAGTCGACTGTAAGTATTGCAGTCAAGGTGGAGTAAATTTTGGGGGGGTGTCCCCAAGAGGCCCATCGCGCGGCGAAGGAAGAGACGCAGATGCGGCACGAGTCGCAGCGCGTGCTGTGCGATATGAGACGTAGTATGGTACACTCTATTTAACCTGACGCCTAACCGCTACAGTATGCGCTGCGACTCGTCCTTTGCCGCGTCTTTGCCGCTCTCTTTCCTTCGCCGCGATGGGCCTCTTGGGGGACACCCGGCGTCCAGAAGCCGCCACTCTTCAGAACTCGAAATCGTTACTGCAGTTGTACTAAAAATTCGCTTTCACCTTGTACCAAACCTATATCGCTTTTTATTATTATCCAATCTTGTATTTGTCTGCATGGACTGATCAAAAAATCTATGACTTACTATGCTTTGGAGGATTTTTCGCCTTCATGCCCACAATCTACCCTCGACGGCAGATAGGTGCGTTCTATAAAGCGTGGGTGCCCGATGAACAGTGTTACCCGATGCATAAAGGGCAATCTTTAAGATCAATTAGCGGAATTTCAGAGTAAGTAGGCCTCTTTTCCGGAAAATTCGGTTTCAAGTGACACCTTAGAATTACGGTAGCCCTTCGCCTAGAACTGAAGTTTAGGCGAAGGGCTACTTATTGGGTTGTCTCATAATTCCTGTCTCAATTTCGACACTTTTGTTTATCCAAGTTTTATCTCTTCTAGGAAACAACTGATCAATACATACACCACCATCATGGTCACTGATATTGCGTGCATTTGCTAGTGAGCGTTTGGAAGCTTCCAGCCCAGAATGAAGGAAGCTGGGGTTGAAGGAATTTGGAGAAGTCGTTTTTGGGGTGGTCGCAATCTTTAACTTTCTTCTCTGGCAGATGCTTATTCAGGGCGCAGGGAAGGCGATAGTTCGACAGAGCCATGCCATGCTATTATGGTGGGAATAAGTATCGTGACCGCTGTAGCTCGCTCAGTAACGGGTGAGTTGGCATTGCGAGATGTGAGGTCTGGCGTACATTCGGAGAAAGGAGAATCTGAGACGTTTCTGACGATTCCCTCGCAACCCCGAAGCCAGCCTAGAGGGCTATTCCGCGCTGACTTTAGCAATGCTTGTCTTCATACATTGAAGTGGTTCCCAAACCAGGCCACCTAGCGAATCCAACAAAACGAGAGCGATATTCTCAGAAAACGGAGTTCGGGCTTTGGTTGAGCTGGTGCTTCCTGGCTGCGAGGCAGCCATCAAGACGTGCCGCATGTTGTTGTCGCAGTGGACTCATGACTCATTTCCACTGGTGACCGATTAGGGAAGGCTCTGCTTTTGCCGTCCCAGAATGGATTTTCCCCAGATGGTCAGGCGTGCTTCCCGCTCATGGTCGGCCGGACCATAAGGTTTCCATCGAAAACTTCATTCTGCAGCAGTCCTTGCCATACTGATGGCGTGTGCTGGTGCATCGGCTGCGCTCAGGTATCTGCTACAATACCCTGGTAGCAACGTACGGAGGCACTCCCAGTTTAGGGTGCAAGGGGGCTCATCAAAAATGACCGCAGGCCCAGTATGAGGTTGAAGTTCATAGCTCGTTTCGTCTTTGCCGTTGCGATTGGACCACTAGCTCAGTACCCTATCAGTAGCAGAGACTGGGTCAAACACAGCGCTGATCTTCTCTGTTGTCCTCCTTGCTACAGAGTTCATTTGAGGATCGTAAAGCATAATCATTCATTATAGTCACTGACCTATTTTTATTCCTAGTTGATTAACCCATTACGGGCTTGCGTTTCCGAAACCATGCTGTTAAGGCTCTTGAAGCATACTTCAACATACTAACGTATTTCGCAATGAAACGGTCTTAGACGGAAGAAATTTGAAATTGAATAGAAATGCGACAGGAATTATGAGACAACCCAATATAGGCGATGAAGTTTCGTGGCCGTAGCAGGGAAGCATGATGACTGCCTCCAGTTATTTTGATGGGTCGCAAAAATTTATTTAGACAGGAAACGGTGTATTAAAGAAGTCTACTGTATGCATACTCGACCAGTTGCCTTGCCGTCAAGGGGGACTATTGGATGCAGATTGCATGTTCCGCGCGACCGACGCGTGGGGGCCAGTTGTCAGACTTTTGTGCTTCAACGAGGTAGAATGTGAGAAAGTGGCGAGAAAACCCCGCTTATTAAACCTTGCTCTCGCACTTCTACCGCGGTCTTATGCTCTACTAGTTTCGGAAAGTAAGCGAGAATCAAGATGCCGAACACGAAGGAGTCTCGCCATTCCTGCATTTTTCATCGCTTGAGGACGCTGGGGGCTTTAGGCCACTTCTTCGCGATTATAGATTTGAAACAATCAGATAGGCTTGAATGGTTACTACTTGTTTTTTAAGAAACTAAGGAACAGGCCAACTTGAGAGGAATCGTAGATGAAATTGATCATTTCACGCGTGCGCTCAATTATGCTATGAATTTTTACAGACGTGCTGATGTGTCCGTTTGGAGGGAGGTAAACCTATTTGCAATACGGCTTCTTGATATAGAGTTAGGAACGATAATGAGGAACTCGTTTTGGTTTAATTCATTCAAGAGAGTCCACGCGGCTCACAGAGAGCCACGTCCCATTAGGAATCAATTATTTGTCATCAGGAATTAATATAAACAAATATCCGGGCTTTATAACGAATTGTGTTCCTGATGGGACTTTTTTCTTCAAAAACCAAATGACAATCTATGATTTCAGGCCAGCAAGTTCATGAGCTTCGCGGGCCCTGGACGCAGATGATCTCGTCACCTAATAAACAAAAATCCCCTTCCGCTCGTTCCAGCACTGGTAGACTACATTAACACACCTATTCGCAACATTCGAATGATACGCAGCTGTACGATTGTGATAAATAATGTGTTAATAAAAGTTTGTTAAGGGTCAACTATGACTAGTCCTTGACAGAATTATGGTACTTTCACAACTAAACGCAGCTATAATTCAAATGCGATTTATTGAACGAACTTGATGTAGGGGCGACTTGGGTGTTTGTCACGTGCACCGTCTAACATGAGAGGTTTTCCAGAGTGTGTGGGGGACTTTTTCAAGGCATTTTTCGACACCTTATAGGATTTTATGCGTTGGACAGCAAAACTGAATTCATTTTCTCTGAGAGGTCTTGTGAAGAACAAAAAATGGTGGTGAAATGGCCCAAGGTTCAGTTACCGGGGTGACAAAATTTTGCATTATCAGTTGGGACTTCCAATTTCCTCCAAAGAGCAGCGCCAATACCATTTGTCAATTCATTACCAGGACGGGGTAGTCTACGACACAAGTTTCACACAACACTCAACCTCAGTTTAGTAATATACGTGAGACCCCTACAGCATGCAACAAACCGCTCTGAAAAAGCGCTCCACACCCTCGAAAACTCCCTTGTGCATAGAAGTTAAAGGCAAAAGTCGGGCTCAATAAGGGGGTATTATGGCGATTGAAACTGAGTATAGAGATGCGAAGTGGAACGACAGTGGAGAAAAACTGAGAAAAACCGTCGACAAGGCCGTTAACAAAACCCTCTTTCCCACTAGCAGTGAAGGAGGCTGGCTTGGGGAAGAGGCACGTACAAACAAGTTTTCTGGAGATGTCAGTCGTTCTATCGGTTGATACGGCAATCAACCTAGCTGATTTCACACGTTATGCCAGCCACGCACCACTTCCGGAGGTGGGCGGTCCCGGATTGACGAGGCGGTCCCGGATTGAAACCGACGGCCCCGGGGGCCTAACGACGTTTTTCAAGGTGGGACGTTGCTGCAATGTGTGCAGCTACTCACGTACAACCTCCGGGCACGGGAATTACTCCTCTAGCGCGGCTGAGCCCGACTTTTGCCTTTAAGTGGACAAATCGGATTATCCTCGAGTCAGGCAACTTCATGATTAAAAAATGCAATCTGTAGTTAGGAAAGCAACGTTATTTGGAACATCATGAACATAAACTATAATGCTTACTACTGTGCATCAATGTTCACGCTCTTAACGGCGAATTATCACTACTCTCATTATAAAAGCGGCTTGTCGGTCTGTCGTCTGTTCTGTCGTCTGTCGTTCTGTATGTCTGTCACGAAATTCCCTAGCTCCTCGGGATCCGCCTGGAGGGACCGGGTCAAGTGTGGAATGGGTGGGCAAGGTCTCACGAAATACAAAACACACATCAGCTAAGCGGAGCCCCGCCCACAGAGGGCGTGGCGTGCGTCGAAATGAACTGTACCGAAGATTTCAATTTCAGTGACAAAACAGACCTCGAAACTGGGCCAAAAAGTGGGTGAAGGTGTGCATTGCGATAATGTCATATCGTATTTGGGTTAGATCCACCATCCTCCAAAAAAGCAGTGCTTTATGAAAAATTTCATAACTCGGTTGGGAGAAAGCCTACAGAGCAGAAAACAATTGGTGTAAGGGAGCAATGTCTAAGGTGTTTCCAGCATACATGACGTGGGCGGAGGCCTGCCCAGAATGGGCGGGGCGCGCTCTGAAGTGCACAGCGTTTTCTACAAGTCCTCATAATTCGGGTTCCAAGAAGTCCCAAAGGCTGAGGAAAAAGGTGGATAGAGGTGGATGGAGGAGTGGAGGCCAACTGCTTGGTGATTAGGGCATTTCCAAGGTGGGCGAGAGTTACCCACGAAACTATGTGACTCGGCTGCAAGGGGTCCTGTAAACTGGAGAGAAGTGGGCAAAGGAAAGAAAGTGAATTTCTAATGGTGTGCGGAGGATACACCAAAAAAGCAGGATTCGCCGCCAAAATTATAAATCGGCTCAGAGATAGTTCAGAGATCGGGTAAAAAGTGGGAAGAGGTTGGCGAGGAAGAAAAAGATAGGTGGGACATGCAAAGAAATAGGCGGAGTTTACCACGAGGTTCATAAATCGGTCCGGAGGCAGTCCGAGGCCGGGAAAAACGGACAATGGTGGAGAAAGGAGGGCAGGTCAAAAGCCATCGGTGGATGAAGCATGGGGCAATCGGATAGAATTCAGCTTGAAAGTCAAATATTCGAAGGGCCAAAATTCGAAAATTCACGCCACCATCACCGCATCATCGCCGCAGAGGTTGAACTTTATTTTGTAACTGCTGGTTTTATGCCGCACGTCGCGATTGCCGAAAAGTTTTACAATGTATGGGTTGCGAACAAAAGTTTTGTTTGTGTTAACATAATTTTTGATCGTTAGTTTCTGTTTTTGCAAGATGCTCACTATGCGAAAATTATCACAGCGGTACTGAATCATAAAAAACACTAAGGCAGGGAATCTGTTACGTCGGTTGTCGTACAGAGAAACGTTCATTCAACACATAAACTGAACCATACTCAAGTCACATGTTTATATAGGGGATATGTTTTCGTGTGTTCTCGGGAACATATGACACTGCAAGATCATTTATTGTTCATCCACGACATCTCCTTTTTTTTACAAATAAAGAAGAGATCCGTGGTATCAGGTAGAGTATGCCGTGTGACGTGAATCCAGTTGAAGTCGTGGATGCCTGCCTATGAACAACAAATGATCTTGTTGGTTGGTTTAGATTGGCCAGTGCTGTTGACTGATCCTCGTCTCGTCCATGGGTGTGAGGAAGGAAGCTCCAATATGCGGTAGATTACTAGCTTTGAAATCCACTCTG
Source organism: Ostertagia ostertagi (assembly GCA_036418205.1). NCBI lineage: Eukaryota > Metazoa > Nematoda > Chromadorea > Rhabditida > Trichostrongylidae > Ostertagia > Ostertagia ostertagi. The sequence continues at coordinate 14,288 of MU883191.1, forward strand.
CACCTAATAGGTTGGGGAGTACGACCAACATAGAATATTCCTTGTGCCGATTTTGAATTGAAACTGTAGGTGCACCTACACTGAACAAGGAAATGGATACGATTGCCTGATGCGCTGTGCTCGACAAGTGACGAAGGGAGTGCATTTGAGTTGCCCATGAAAATATATGTCGATTCGTTGTCTGGTATCAGCGGCGGTATCTACCTTGGAATTGATGAGGTTTGCTTGTTTACCAGAATTGTTGCAAATCGGCGGTAGCTGTTATCCTTGCTTGATACGGTGAAAACAGCATCTGATCGCGTGGTCGAGTTCATGGGACGATGGTTGTTGTGTGTCGGGCGGTGTGGTCGTTTTCTTGAATTGCAGAATCCTTGTGTCCTGTCCTGAGACAATCTGAGCACTTGTGGTGTCTATAAGAGCAGTGTTGGACGAAGCATTGCTCCGCAATACCAGCACGGGCTTGGAGGCACAGGGAGCCTATGTTGCTACAAGTATGTAGCAACGGGGGGTCGTACTTGAATGGACTTGGAGGGGGTCGTACTCTCTCGGTGGCCGGCAGTGGGATTCTTGGTAAAACATGGATAATAGCCAGCACGTTACGTTTTCGTAAGATGACTGATACTAGAGCATCTATAAACCACGCTTCCCTCTAAATGAGCTTTCAAATGAATCAGCGAATTAGAAGGGCGCCCGAGGCGTGGCGCGCACCAAGGCAAGGGATGTAGTGCAAGCGCATGCTCGAAGCTTTCTAGCACATCCTAAATTAACATGAAATTGGTCTTCCAAGAAGTTACGGGCAGTGAAACCTAAGAAAACCCGCGTTTTCGAAAATGGCTTGAAGAATACCCCTCAAAAAAGTAACAACGGGACTAATTTTTGAACTGCTGACTTTCAGGAACGTTGGTGCTCGTTAGAAAGCTTGAATCCTGTAGTTTGTCATACCGTGTTCAGCTTCCCAAATGAATGACTTTGAAGGAAGTTATGATCGTTTGAAGGTAAAAAAGTCGCGGTTCCAAAAAATAGTAACGCAAACCCCCAAAAAAGTAACAACGGGACTAATTTTTGAACTGCTGATCTTTCAGGAACGCTTGGGTGCTCGTTAGAAAGCTTGAATCCTGTAGTTTATTATACCGTGTTCAGCTTCCCAAATGAATGACTTGAAGGAAGTTATGATCGTTTAAAGGTCAAAAAGTCGCATTTGCACAGAAAAAAGTAACAACGTACTAAATTTTTATTAAATTAACTTTCGAAGAATTTTTACCCATGGTTGGAGAGAGAATAATTTGAATTTTCCAAATCAAATCACTTCGGCGCAAAAGCTCGAATATGAAGGAAGTTATAGCCCTAGAAAGAGGAGTGTAAAAATTGTGTTGCAATTTTATTTTTTGCCTAATAACTTATTCATTCCGAAGTGTTTGAGAACAAAGAGTTTACTTATGAAGGATGAGCGTCGCTGATCCAGAAATCACCACATTCCTCCGAGTTACCTGAAGTTTAACGACGAAAAGTTCGTCCGGATTTCAGAATCCCTGTTCGCCGTCTGTTCATGGTCAGCAAAGGCGCTCCATCTTCAGGACGGCAATTCAGCACCCTCAAATTGTGATGCTCGCGTTTTGTTTGTTTTGTCTAACACTGACACCAACCGTTCGTCTTCTTTTTGCTCTTTCATCCTGATTCTTTTCTGTGAGTGCATTACTCGCTCTCCTTCATCCTCGCCCTCCATTCCTCTCCTCTACTATAGAGAATGGCCCTTCGGTCGTCAGCACTGTTTGTCGCAAAAGTGCTGACGAACGAAGAGCCGTTTTCTCCAGTGGAGGAGATAAAGGCAGATGGAAGGACTAAAGTTAATGCACTTTTTTGGCCTATATTCTTTCCAATCATTCTTTGTACATTGTTTCCTCTCATGACTTATTTTTCAGCTCACTTTTTCACGTATCTCCGAGCATCCTGCTATATATAATCCTACTATATATAAGCGGCTAGCGTGTGTCTGTTGGTGTGTGTGTGTGTGTTTGACCGGAAATTCATAGCTCGAGTCACAGTAACGATAGCGCAGTGGTTCTTACATATGTTATAGGGGGTGGGATGGGGACACAAGTGGTACGTGATAGGAACTGATAACGACTGATAATAGCTGATAAGAGGGGCTAGAAAGCGAGCATCGCCAATTTCGTTTTGTCGTTCATATTGGTACTAGAGCGTCTATACTTACAAGTGTTATGTGGGGTGGTCCCGGGACATTGGTGGTACATGATTGGAAGCGATAGCAACTGATAAGGGCTGATAAGATGCGTCAGAACGCAAAAGTCGTCGATTCCGTTACCTGGCTCGCGTTGACACCAGAGCAACCATACTTACAAGTGTTATGTGGGGTGGGACGGGGACATTGTTGGTGGGTGCCAGAAACTGATAACGATTGATAAGGGCTGATAAGGCGCGTCAGAACGCAAAAGTCGTTTCCGTTACGCAGCGCGTTGACACTAGAGCGTTCCTACTTACAAATTGTAGTAAGTCGTAGTAGTACAAACAAAGGTACGTGCACATTATTTCGATATATATCCAGCTTACTTAATAGCAGTCGATTGCATAAATTCAAATCAAGTCTTCAGCAAATGATAAGTTTCATTTCTATCAAGAAAGCCCAAACTCATTAAACCGCTAATCCTTTCGGGGTTCTAAATAATGGTGAATGTAAATAAATGATAAGCCTTAGCTCCTCACTTATGTAAATAGGCATATTTCATTTTGATTTTGAGACTGACAGCAATCCTATTCACCGCTAAATTATCTTAATTCAAGAAGAATGCTGGATGTTTACAGTTGTGATCAATATACCAGTTCAGCTCCAGACGTTATCACGCGTATTCTCGATGAGCTTCAGTGAAACTGTGGAGGGTCTAACACAGTCAATAGTGAGATGGTTAATGGAGTATCTCATGCTGATATTCCATGGGTCCTCCAATTTCGCTAAAGCCTGCCGTGTGATGCGCGCGATAGCGGGCGAAGCAAAACTGGTAGACTATATGTCCATATACTTCAAATAGAATGCATATACTACTAAGGTGAACTAAAGGCAAGAATACAAGCTGTGAATATGTGGTTATATATCCCTACTATATATAAAGCGCTAAGTCTGTCTGTCTGTGTGTGTGTGTCACGAAATTCATAGCACGCGTCGCAGCAGTCAGGAGCTGATTTTTTGATATGATATAGGGGTGGGACGGGAACATATTTGGTGGGGGTCACAAAGTGATAACGACTGATAAGAGCAGATAAGAGGCGCTGAAACACAAATTTCACGAAATTCATAGTGCGCTTCGCAGCAGTCGTCAGGAGCTGATTTTGGGATGATATAGGGGGTGGGACGGGAACATATTTGGTGGGGGTCACAAAGTGATAACGACTGATAAGGACTGAT
>MU883192.1:0-14625 GCA_036418205.1 Ostertagia ostertagi
CGGCGACCTATTATGCCTCAAAGTTGGCGGGTCTGGCGATCTCCGCCCACCGATCATCTGATCACTCGCCGTAGTTCAATACGTGGCGAGTGATTAGATAGCTGAGAGAGCGTAGTGTTGAAGAGGGCACAGCGATGAGAGTCGCATCAATGCTCAAATCAACGGGCAAGGAAGGGGTCCCATTTCTCGGGTTCTGGGCCGTTTCTCATGGTTCTTCCTTCTTTCGTGTACCACTCACCATCCCTAGTTAATTTGAAATGGGTTGCCTTTTTCAGCGTGAATTCGTCCTTTAATGAAATCAATGAAAATGGAGCGAAAATTACCTCTCAGTAAATGACAGAAGAGCTCAAAATGTGGAATCCCACCCTTCGTGACCATTTCATATAGCTTGGCTTTATTGTTCACCTAGTTGCTGTTTCGAATGCCCAGGTTTGAATGTTTCCCCGAAGGCAATCAGCGCCTTTCTTGAGTAATAGCAAAGTGGTTAGTCTATTCCTGGAGGACTAATCAACGTAAACTTTTTGTCAATTGTCCTTAATGAACTACAATATCTGAGAACTGACCTGACCACTGCTGATACAATTTACGAGACTATTAGAGTAGAAGGACAAAAAGCTGACATCATCAAGGTCCGCCCACTGCCTTGTGATTGCAACACCGTACTACCCCAAGCGACAACTGCTTGTCGAATAGTGGAAAACTTTAAACCATATACTGCTATTTTCTTATGCAAAATCGATCCACCACTGCTGATGACGACTACAGATACTATGATAGCAACTATGACTACAACAACTTCTATAAGGACTTGAATAGCTCAATGGGCAACTCGTCGGAAATCAACCTGGTTCCATATTTTGTTTGTGACACAACGGTGAGTAAAACGTGAAAGATTTACTGGATTACTTGAAGTTTGTCTAAATTGGCTCGAATCACGCCATGGGTTTAGATCACTGGAGTAATCTGTTCGGATGGGTAGGATAGAACTGCTTATGTACTGTGCCGCTGCCCGTTGGTACGGTTTGAATGGGGGGTACAAGAACGCCAGGGCCATATAAATGCTCCTAGTGAGTGACCATGTCCAATAGTTAGTCCAGTTATAATAGTTCGTTAGTTATCAATAGTTCGTAGCCCGTGTCCTTTCGTACCATCGTGCATTTTCGCGTACTTTCATTCGTCAAGACGCTGTGGCATTCCATCTGACCAACGCCTATCCAACCTCGAATCTTTAGAATTTTTGTTTTTTTTGCTTTATCTCCACTATCAGACCACTACGGCTCCTATTATTATATCTGTGACGTAGCAGAGAGTAATACATGGAAGGTTTTTGAAAGTTATTCAAACTTTGTCTTTCAATTTGTTTTCGGAGCTCTAAAGTAACCCGTTCGGGCAAGATAGAACTGCTTGCGAAGCTTACCGATGCACGAAAGTGGGACAAGAGTGCTAGGGCCTACAAACCCTCATGATAGGTGGCCCTGAATGGTACTGTAGCCTGATTCATCTGTACCCTCTCGTACTAGCGTGCTCTCCTACGAATTCTCGCTTCTCTGTGCGCTGCGTCTCTTCGTCGCTCCGCTGCCAATTTTACAGGAATTTCAACCCCGTATTTCTAGTGCTTTTTTTAATGTTTTTTTTTGCTTTCGTCCTTAATTTCGGACTTCTCTCTACGCGCCTCCGGCTTGATTATTGGGCGCTTTTACACCCGACTATGCTCAGAAGAGTCTTCAGAAATAGTTCGGTGTTCCCGATCAGCTGTTACGAAAATTTCACAGTAAAAAATGTTTGCGATATCGCAGACTTGAAGTAGACTATCTTTACCTTCGACGTATACGCTCGAACCGTAAGAAGTCGTCGTCTGGGTAAAAACGAAGGGTCATTTTATAGGCGAGTAGGCAAAAATTGAGTACATTTCGCAGTAGAACTTACGTGCATGGCGCCCCAACAGTTCAGTTGATTTCAATTATTGGATAATCATGTATTATTGAAAAAGGTAATAAGTGAATGAAGTGGATGTGGACTGTATTTGCGTCGTGTGTCGTCTCGGCAAGCCGTTAGAGAGGCAGTAATCATATAATCAAATAGTAACCAGTTGCTATTATTATATATTCCTGTCTGGTAACGACTCCGAAACTTCCACCCCGTAATAACGAAACAGCTACTCTTTGGTTTTACTACCTTTTTTGCAGTATCTAACTTATTAGTAACTTGATCAGTAACTTGATTTCTGTTCACTTTCCTTGAAAGAAATTTGTATTCACAGACTCTGTCCGTGAAGCTGCGAATGAAAAAGACTGATTCATTATTTAAAGTTTATTCATACCGCTGGAAACCCTCGACAGACTTCACTAGAAAAAGACGGTTTCATTTGGAAGCGCTATATTTATCGACTCATGGAGCAGCTATCGCGTCTGTTTTCCTTCAATCGCTCTCAATTTCAGCGCTAAATATCCGGGTTGCATTTTTCATCAGGTCATACCACATGAACGAAATCGAGATGCAGCCAAAATCTGTGGACAAGGTTTGCGTTCATCTCCCATACGTTTCGTCACTGCCGTCATCAGGTAGCCTGAACCTATTTTAAAGGAATCTTCCACGGACCATGGACCAGTGGGCGGGACCGGAAGTTTTTGTGACGAAATGCATGGTAGGTACGGATCCACGTGTCGAACGCACGAACGTGAACAGGATTCACTTCAAACCTTCCCATGAACGTGGATCCGTACCTACCATGCATTTCGTCGCAAAACCACTTCCGGTCCCGCCCACTGGTCCATGGTCCGTGGAAGATTCCTTTTATAACGTTCGTGAAATGAATGGTCTTTTATACAGCCCAATCAAAAACGTCCCAGCTTTGGAATTTTGGATAACACAATGAACTGAGAGTAATGCCGAGAGTGAACGTACGCTCGGAGACACAGACGGCTCGCTCAAGGCGAGTGCGAATGCCGGCGCGGAGAGCGGTCAACGTCGGTCCAACGTCGGTCCAATGTCGGTCCAACGTAACGGTTGACCCTGGCTGTAAATATCCCTCTCGGTAAGGCCTGCACATGGTGCACGAATCAGTAGATACTCTGAGATGATAAGACAGTTGGCGTAGAGTACTGCTAGAATGGCCTTATCATCTCCACCTCATCCCACTTTCTTTGAAATCCTGCATTTTTGTGCCTGAGGAAAATCTGTTCTCCACTAGAAAAAATTTGACAGTGTTTGATGTCCAATAGTTCTCTCCCGCCTTGCACTTATCCTTTTGCGCACTCCTTATTTTCTCCTCTACTTTACAATTATCTAACTGTTTCTTTTCTGAAGCCTTTCCCTCACTTATGACCACACAGCACTTACCGTAACACGTAATGCAAGGCTTCAATGCGGGAATAAATAAGTATTGAAAAATTGCTGCCCCTTTGAGATGAAAAGGCTGTAGCATTGATGGTTAAATCTTACCCTTCACCTCCTGAGAATATCCAATTTCATACTTCAGCACTTCATGTATAACTTTAAGCTGTAATTAATCAAACATCTTGTTTTTATCTCACCCGCCCCAAATTCACAAGGCAATGAACTAGATTCTTTCACAGTAACCATAAAGGCATACATCGGATGAAAAGGCAAAACACGATAAACAGGTGCTAGCAGCGCTTTGTAGTGACAGCTTAGCTGCGAAACGACCTGAAAATGGAAAGGAAAGCAAGAGAAATCCTTGGGAACGCTGCAGTTTAAGGCCTTAACCTTCAATAGGGTCGGATGTGGTACGATGGCGAGAAAGGGCGGTCAAACAAGACAAAATACGCGAGAGAAGACCGAAGAAGATCCCTCTCAATGCACGCTGATACTCACCATCGTTCGCCGTCGGATGAGAAACTTTGAACGGGACAGCTGCAAATGGTTGCGGGCCCGTAAGGATTACCGCCCTAACCGCGCAGTTTTTGCGACGAAGCTGGAGTGATTCAGTTACGTACAAATTTAGAATTTCCCCCGAGGTTGCCTTAAAGCAACAACGCCCATATGAACATTGGTGGGTAACCAACGTTGACAAAGAGTTTAGGGATCGCCTCAGTTGGCTGAAAATAAAAAAAAAGAAGCAAAGCAAATCTCCAAAGAAGCCTTTGAACAATGACCTCTTTCTTCCTTCTTGAAATAAAGGAGGGGCGTGTCAGACCAGTTGCCTGAGCTTGCTTGCTCCATGCTCCACCAACCCACGCGTATTTGAATTAGAAAAAACGCAATCTCCCTTATCGTGTCCATTAAGATCAGCGGATCTTGTCGCATCATATGAGCGCCATGTAGCTCTCATTTATAAAGGCCTTTGCGCAATTGTCGCGCACGTTCGAGCAGGTCGTCCCTACCGTTGGCCTTTTTTGCAAAATTTTTCCGCCCCCCCCCCCCTTCACGAGAGGTTTCATACGACCCCCCTGTTCACAGCCACTTTTTCCCTCAAAAGAAACTAGGGAGAGGGTAAATAACTACCAAAACCGTAGAACCGTAATTCCTAGCTATTTCCCCTTCACCTTACCCCAATTTCAACCCACCACCACTGTTCAAACCATCACCACCCCCCTGCACCACTTCAACAAACTACGACCCCCGTGTTACTTGGAGCAACGTAGGTTGACCTGCTTCCGAGCGTCTACAACGGCAAAACTGTAGGCACTTACAGTGCTACTCATCATTCCTACTCTCACAAATAGTTCGCACGAGAGATCATCTTGGGTTGTTCTCTAAATATCCAGTCAAGATCAACAAAGTTAATGTCTAGCCAGTCTCGGAGGAAAAAGAAAGAAAATTTTTAAAATCTGGGAACAATGACTCACGTGAAGTAACATTTCCATCATTTCAGCTGGACCTAGTCGGCTTTTTACTTTTTTGCCATTGTTATATATGGTGTGTACAGCTCGCGTAAAATATCACCCATATTCGTTTTCTTATCAACAGTTTTCTGCATGGGCACATTGCTTACTGCTTATACAAGATCTAGGCTTGAATATTCTTACGCTCGACTACATATTATATCCTCCTCAGTGAGTGAAACTCAAGAAACCGTTTTATTATTATTTATTTTTATTCGAGCAACTTTCAAGCCCTATTCATCTTAACGGTTTCTTGCCAATTTTTCAGTGGAGGGCCGAAACCTTGGTGGATTACTCCTTCACTGGCGATTGCCAGTCTAAACGTTTGTGTCACGATTTTCCTCACCTTGCTCCAGGCGTTGATGACACTAAACCGCCTTTGTGCTGTCACGCTTGTCACCAAATACCAGCACATTTTTACTTTTCGGAAAACCGCTTTTGTTGTTGCAATATTCTTTATCATATCCATACCACCGTTACCTATCTTCCTTCTCAGAATCGGTGAGTTTTCAACAGCCCAGTTCCGTAATTTACCTGGAGACCTCTTACATGGTGTGACTTAGGGCATCTGTATAGGGATTCATAACTATTTAGACTGAGATCTGAAGCATAACAAAACAGCGTTATGCACTTTTCCAAAAATTTGCGAGTTCCCCCCCGCCCCCTCCTAGTAGGTCGATACCGTATCCACCACCACCATAAATTCTTAGAGCTCAACATGATCCAAGATCAACACCACTACGATCCCCTCTCCTCTAAGCTTCGGCTACTTCGACATAAGCTCAACTCACTCACCCCAAATACGTCGGTAGGAGGATTGAGGAGGTGGGGGGATATAAATAGTTACAATAAAGCGACAATCCCACCAATGCTTTGAATTCCACTTCTTTGTCTAATTGGCCCCACCTTCATTAACTTCGCCAAGTCGGGATAAATCAGTCAAAAAACTGGCTCTCCAGTACCGCGAACCGTTCAGTTTCCACAAGGCGACCCCTTTTCCAAAATCAGAAATTGGACCTCTTCGCTCGAATATTGCAAACGGACACTTCACTATGATAAGAAGTAAGTGGGCCCGCTATGTGCCAGTCGCCCTCGGTGGAAATGCTGGGCGCGAGTACCAGTGGCTCATCAAAACACCCCTAGAGCCCAATTCCATTATATGGCTTATTAATCGCGTGGATAGTGACAGTAGCTTGAACAAGGCGCTCGCATTGTTTCGAGCCCTTTTTCTAGCATGGACTCCACATTTCACTCAGCAGTGGGTAGGAACAGCTCAAACTGGCCGTTGAATGTCATATTGGCTTCGGCCGTGGGTTAAAATTAGGAGAGCGCGCCTTATTTACCCGTACCTCCCATCTTTCGTTAACTTTCGCCAAGTCGAGATATCAGTCAAAAAAGACTGCTCTCCAGTACCGCGAACCGTTCAGTTTCCACAGGACGATCCCTTTTCCAAAATCACAAATTCGACCTCTTCGCTCAAATATTGCAAACGGACACTTCACTCTGATAAGAAGTAAGCAGGCCCGCTATGTGCCAGTCGCCCCGGTGGAAATGCTGGGCGCGAGTGTACATTGAGAAATATGATAAGAGGATCCGGAAAGGGGATGCTAAAGTGCAATCCAGTGGGCTTGTGTTTCTGAGGCTCCACACGACCAAGCAGAGGGAGGAAGCGGCTCATGGCCGTTGAATCATATGGCTCGCCGTTGGGATAAAATTGGAGAGTGCGCTCTTATTTTGACCGTTAACTCCCTCAATTCTTCTTCAAATGATTTTTTGAACACCATAAATTTTAGTGTGATCAGAGTCAAACGTTAAGGATAAAGGATAAAGCATTTGCCGTTGATCAATCCCTTTTGGGATGCGGCACGCATTCTACTTCCATTTGTACATTCGTAGTGGCGTTTGAATGCGATGTGGCCTATACAATGACTTGCGGGGGCCAGCCGATGTACAAGTCAGTGTTTTTTATCCTCCCAGACAAGTCTGGTACCAATTAACCGACCCCGGAGGGATGGAAGGCTTGGTTGGCCCGGGCGACTCACGACCCAGGATTTGATCCCCGGACCGCTCGCGTGGTAAGCGTGCCACTTGCCACTACACCACTTCCGCCCTCAACGTAACGGTTGTTTAATTAATAGATTTTTACTTTTCTGCTCACTTCCCATGTGTCCGTTGTGTAATGAGACCCAGTTCAACCTGACACACGTTTGAAGTTTTTCTGGATTCCGCAGAATTTTTTCATCGCCCTTGGAAAGTTCCTGCCTCGTGTTTCGCGAAAATGCATCTCTCCAAAAATCATGCAGTAGAACCCCTCCTCAATTCTGATTCGGTTGGTCGAGGGTTGAACCTAGCCGGCACGACTTTGAGAGGTGGCGTTCTACTTCCCTCCTATTCGGTTGCATAATATGATGAGACATTGCGGAGTATCTATGGCCATGACTATGACTTATATAGCGTATTTTTACCATATCACAAAATGTGGTTAACATAAAAAAGTCAAGGCGCAGTGAGCCTCTATAGGCTATTCTGCCCTAATGCGAAAGGATTACGGTAAAATAATTATTTGGTGGAATTCTTCGGAGTGTCCCCAAGCGGCCCACGTCGGCAGCGAAAGAGACGCAGGGCGCCTAAACACGAGTCGCACAGCGGCATACTGCTTAGCGTTAAGCGTCAGGTTAAATAGACTGCAGCTGGAATTCTAACCCCTTCCCGTACTCATATGGAACGCGCGCGCTGCGACTCGTGCCTTTACCGCATCTGCGTCTTTCCTTCAAGCGCGAAGGCCTCTTGGGCTGGCAATCACAAAAACTAATCGGTGGAAAATTTGCCGCTTGCATACCGTAGCAATGACATTGACGACACCATTGGTAAGAGCATCATGTTTGAGTTAGCTCGAGGTTATCCCTCTCAATTCGCTCCCATTTAAAGATTTTGAATGAGGTCCTTCTTTTTGAATCTGCATTCGCCACTGTGCGAGTCTGAGGGCTGAATTTACGATTAGAAGGCAGGCTATTAGAATTCAGTAGAGGTTGTTCAGTGGTGCCAGTATGAAGAAAAAACCCTGAGAACGAAAAATGAGGTGCGCACTAGGACGCGATAAAAAAGGATCCCCATTCTATGCTCGCATGATTTCGCGTTAATACGCGACATTCTCACAGTGCTGTTCTCTTCCAATGCACGCTCTCCTCTGTTGACGCTAGAAACCTACGGCGAGTGATTAGCCAATCGTTGAGCGTGCCGCTCCGCTAACGCGGCGGAGAGGACCATGCTTAGTCACTGAAGCATACCCTTCACTGAAAGTTACGTATCGGCCTGCACCCTTAGAAGGTTCGCCTGGTTTTCCCAGTTTTAGCGTTCTCTTTGTTTGACGCTCACATTATCAGCGGGGTCCGTACCTTTGTGAGCGAGGAACCTGAGCGCGGAAGAGAAGTCGAACATCGCAGGGTAGCAACAAAAAGAAGTCCATCACCCACCCAATAACTTGATTCGAGTGGATCCGCACAAAATAACACAGGTCTTATGTACTGCGACAAAGCTGTCGGCTTGGGCTTTACAGAAAAGACATACTAAGAAGGATCTGAAGAAGTGACCAGATGATGCAACTCAACCAGAACTTTCCCCAGGCTATTTCACCTAAAGAATATATTCGAGTCACCTCACCTGGTCAAGGATAGCGAATGAGAAATCAAATAAAGAAAATAAAGAAAAACAAGCTTAGAACGACTAACTGCCGCGGTCAAGCGACTATCGAGGTCGCATTGGTGGGCGACAACGTTCCTCTTCCTCCGGAACTTACGCTTGGCGCAAAATCTATGTAGATACCACCTCTAGAGAGTTCTCATTCTAAGACTCAGTGTTTTCACACGAACTCATCTTTGAGGGCATAATTAGGAAAAGGTAAGATGAATTTCATATCATAATTCAAGCAATCGAATCAAAATAAGTAGGTGATTTTGAGGAGGGGATAAACCGCTACGTATAAGCTGAAATTGATTTATTCATATTTATCAATTTATTCCTAACTATTACTACCTTATTGAAATTGATTTTTGCAGAGCAGCGTTGCGGTCAAGCAACCAATTCGATCTGAGCTTCAGTTCGTTGTTATAGTAAGTTCACCATACTTTGTTACAGTTAATTAAAACAACTATTTGTGCAGGCTTCAGGGCGAAATAAAATCAGAGGAAGGCCTGCTAGGCTCGATTGCTGACTGTTAAAGACGGCATGAGACGCTTTGATATTCCCCTCATTTTCTTCTAAGCATGAAAGTAGGGGAGATAAAGTTATCACTTTGATGTGGGTAGTGAATTCGACAAATATCTAGTAGAATAAGGCATTGAGCAATAGGACAGTTTGCTGTTTCCGAGCAACGGTCCTCACGTGGTGAATATCCTTGATTGCAATCTATAGGGGTCCGATGCGGCTGATTCGGGTTCATTACACGAATCCGAAGCTATATTTTCGGATCTTCACAAGTCTTTGGAGATGCCACAGTGCTGTCTCCTTGTTGCATCGGAATCGCTCTAGCAAATGATCGATAGTCTATCCAGATCCCTTTTCAACAGCGTCAGATAGAGCATCGTGATTGTCAGTCACGGGGTGGTTGGAGCGTGGATCATCTTCGAATAAAGAAAAGTCAATGCCAGGGTCAAGCGAGGCGTCAGGAAAGTTTGGAAATACGACCCCCCCCCCCCTCCCCCCCCCCCGAGTCCATGAAACGACCCTCTTCAAAAGCCGAACTATGAAAAGGTTGTTTAATTCTCCCCAAAACTGTTCATAAAAAAGCCCTGCTACCCCACCATCCACCATAAAAGTCTAAACAAGTACAAAAGTAGAAAAAGTAGAAGTCAAAAGTCAAAAAAGTCAAAAAAGATCATTGCAAATGAGTCCTACCAATAAAAATGGAGCGAAAAACGACGAACTAGTCATGAAAAAAGCAGACTATGGCAGCATCTCTTCTTCCTATACTTCCTTTGAAGGCTTACCAAGCCTCAGTACTACACAGCCTCAGTACCTCAGTCCACATACTACATGCTCTCAATTTACACGTCCATCTTTCGATTGAAAGAAGCCTTGTAACCGCCTTAGCCAGCTGTGTTGACTGATCTTTGGCGTTGACCGTGGAGCAGCTTATCTACTATTGAAATTTGAACAAATATTCAAATGATTATAACTTTCTTCAAATATGACGAATTTTCAATCTGAAAGCAGATTTGGGAGTTTTGTGAAGAGCTCTTTTAATGTATTGAAATTACAAAAAGTTATAAGAAATAACAAATTTAGATCAATTAACGAGGAAAATTCATGATGAGCACGAGTTTTTACACTTTCCAAAGCCATAACTCAAACTCATCCAATCTGAAAAGTTAATACGTCATCATAAACTAGAAGATTTGCTCTATCAAATGGTTGCTAAAACTGCTAAATACGTTCACTATTTAAAAAATGGCCACGTTGAGGATTTTTGCCCGAGTACCGCCGAAAGGTACTTTTTCGCTGCATTGGCACTATTTCAACGACTATAGCTCCTTTCAGGGGCGATTTTGTACACAAAAGTGAGACGGAATCGGAATCCGAGAGCTTTTTCTTTTCAATAAATGTGAAACTGTTTGGCGAATTTCAACTTTAACACTTATATGTTCAGGAATTTGACGCTGGAGGCTGCATTTCTTGTTTGAATAGTGTATTTCTCCCGCAATTCCGCATAAACCCTTTTAGAATCCTCTTGATTTTCCCTGAATCAAGATTTTCTCTTCAGGGAGCCGCAGTTGAAGCGCGCGCAATGAATGGGCCCAATCTGGAACGCGCCGTGTGCTGAACATCCCTTCATATTGGTGGACTCATTTGGAAGATAAAATACCCGTTGAAAACGTGCGAAATTTAGATTCTTCAAACCTTGTCGTAGTAAATCACTGAGGAGTTAAGAATAGAGTATCGAACCCCTTTGATCCGACACGAAATTGTTTCATGTAGGCAGAATAACGTTTTTATTGGAAATCCTCTGGCCTTCCATGGCATCGATTCGATCCTTGATGTTTGTCGTCTGACAGTGATGATCCTACTGCATCGATCTCTTCCTCCCAGCCAGCGGGCCAATACGACTCCCCCTAGTGACGTATGGAGATTCCTTACGCGATTCTTAAACCTTCAATGCTCACTCCAAGAAGTGAAGGCGCGGGAACGCGTGACTAACAGGGTCAACCGTTACGTTGGACCGATATTGGAGCGACGTTGGACCGATGTTCACCGCTCTCCGCGCCGGCATTCACTCTCGCCACCCGCGAGCCGTCTGTGTCTCCGTGCGTACGTTCACTCTCGGCATTACTCTCGTCGTCGCGTTGGACTTTGTCCAACGGACGGTTGACCCTGTGCCGTGATTGCGGAGCGTACCCTCGGCCATCTTCTGGCTACACCTTGGCGTAACATGACCTGGGAGTACTCGTAAAAATTTAGGCTCCGAAGAGCTTTTCGCGAAATCGGTAATATCCATATCAAGTAGCGAGACAACGAGCTGGACGGTTGGCTGAAATTGCAAAGGTGGCTGCTACGTCAACAAACATGTTGCGAAATTTTCGGAGTTCTCACAAAAATTCTTTAGCATTAAATGTAATTTGTTGCAAGACTTATGGACCAACCTAATACTGCATTGTGCCTTATCGAATTAGTCTCACGTTCTAAAAAGCGTAGTCTTTATACCTTATAATTTCGGACCATGTGAATCGTCCTCTTCAGACTAGTCGTAACTCTGCATTAGTAAGCGGAGCAGAAATAGTTTTGCATATGGCCTGTGGTTTTCTCAGTGCTGAAATATACACGAAGTATTCGGGAAGAATTTTAAATATTTCGATGGCCTACATATACTTGTAAGTGATTAATATGTATCATTTTGCGTGTGGGTGCTGGTGCAATTGATAAGTATCGATCAGGTCGTCGTTTCAGGATCACTATTGGCTTCATTAATAAGCGAATACGAACGCGAATTATCGAGGGAATCTGCTTCTGGAGAAGGAATAAACAAAGGCGGCCATCAAACGTCTTTGTGCGACCAGCATTTGCGGAAAATCAGAATATGGAGGCGGCACTCACAAAGAGGAAACTATCCTCCGTATGAACCACTTCAGTTTTCTGGAAACAGTTCCCTCGTATATAATCGCCAGCATTGTGACGGGCCGATCGATGACTTTTCAGTTAGTTTCTAATCGAAGATCGAGCGATCCCTAAGCTCCTGTTCACGAGTGGTGTTTGAGATCTATGGACGGGTGTAGTTCCAAACCGACCACAAAATTTTCCTCCGAAGCTACCCTTCGAGCGCGTGGGAGGTCGAGGGTAAATATAATTAAAGAAACGGCTAACGCTTTAATCTCGTCCTCACATTTTTCTCGATAGTTTCGTCAAACTGTAGAAAAGGAAATCGGTCTGAAGGGGTCATGGTTGAGGACCCGTCTCGTCCTCAACCACGACCCCTTCATCTTCAGCAAATGTGGCCCCCTGCTCATAATTTCGCGGAAAAATGGATATTCTAATGCAGTCTCAAGATATACACAAGTCAACCAATCCCTCACGCCGCCCCCTTACTGTCTCTCGTTCATGTGTTAAGGTGAGGAGGGTAAGATGGACCCTGAATTCCAAAACTCTTCTATACGTGAACGGATTCGATAGGTTAGGTGGAGGAGATCTAGTGGGGGGGGGGTGCACCCTAATCGAAGTGGATTTTGAAAGGTATGGAATTTGATATTCATCAAGACGTCATATATCTTTGCTTGCGAGCGGGTCTACGACCAGTAGTGAACCTTGCTACCCTTGTTGTTTATTCAATTGGGAAAATGCTGCGTTTCGGTGCTGACTGCAGCATGGCTTGTATAACTTTTACTTATTAACTTATAATATTTACTTCTATACTTGTATATTTGATACGTAAACTCATCTTTTCAGACAGTCGTACTCGCATTAGTAAGCGGAGCAGAAATAGTTTTGCATATGGCATGTGGTTTTCTCAGTGCTGAAATATACACGAAGTATTCGGGAAGAATTTTAAATATTTCGATGGCCTACATATACTTGTAAGTGATTAATATGTATCATTTTGCGTGTGGGTGCTGCGCATTTGATAAGTATCGATCAAGTCGTCGTTTCAGGATCACTATTGGTTTCATTAATAAGCGAATACGAACGCGAATTATCGAGGGAATCTGCTTCTGGAGAAGGAATAAACAAAGGCGGCCATCAAACGTCTTTGTGCGACCAGCATTTGCGGAAAATCAGAATATGGAGGCGGCACTCACAAAGAGGAAACTATCCTCCGTATGAACCACTTCAGTTTTCTGAGAACAGTTCCCTTAGGAAAATAGTCCAGCATTTGTGAAGGCCGATCGATTTCCAGACTTTCAGTATTAGTTGTTAATCGAAGATCGAACGATGTCCCTAAGTCCAAATTTCCCTTCAAAGCTACCTTCGAAGCGCGTGGGAGTCGAGGGTAAATATTATTAAAGAAACGGCTAACGCTTCAATCTCGCCTCACGTTTTTCGCAATAGTTTCGTCAAAACTGTAGAAAAGGAAATCGGTCCCGTCTCGCCCTAAACCACGACCCCTTCATCTTCAGCAAATGTGGCCCCCTGTTCATAATTTCCGAAAGATGGGTTATCTAATCATCTCAAAATATGACAGCAGTCAACCATCCCCCCTCCTCACCACCTTCCTTCCTGTCTCTCGTTCATGTTGTAAGGTGGGGGAGAGGGGGTAGATGACCCTGATTCCAAAACCACCTTTCAATGTGAAACGGAGCCCGAATAGGATTCGGCTGAAGAGTGGGTGGGGGGGCCACCCACCTATCGAAGTGAATTTGCGGAAAGGTATTTTAAATTTGATATTCAATCAAACGTCATCATATCTTTTGCTGCGAGAGTGGTTACGACCAGTAAGTGACACTTGCTACCCTTGTCGTATTATTCCATGGCGAAAATGGCTGCTGTACCTTGCTGACGCTTCATTTTCACCAAACCATCCTGCAATAGCCATGGAAGACAACGAAGAAAGGGCCTCCCAGTTTCCCGATTTTGTACAAAAATCCAGACTGAAATCCCTATCTAATTGTATACTCAGAGCCTGTGCTCTGCATGTTGATTAGATATGAATCGCCCTTCCGCAACTCCGCTTTGATACGATATTGTGAGTGCCCCCCCCCAACTACATTTCACCAATTTCTCTTCAATCGCAACACATTTAATCATAATTTCTGAAAGCTGAGACACTGGAACCGCACAATACTTCACACTTTGTCAAGCAGTCTTTTTTGTTCTCGAGTACATAAATTTTTTATGTTTTATTCATTGTTACTATATGTAGTTGCTGTACAACTGTATACATATATTGTTTTACTTCACATGTTTTAGTGGAGGTCCTTCCAAAGAAGTTCTGCCCCTAAAAGGCGGATTCCTCTTGTAACATGTTGTTTTTGAATGTAATATCTTCCAGTTTTAATACAATAATTCCTTTAACATATTTCAATCGCTAGATATTTTGTTGCTCTAGTTCTCGCTGCTGGCTCCCATGATTTTATGCATTTATGTTGTCCTCAATAAATCATCTGAACCATGATACATGCCGTGTTTTCCGAGTAATTACTGCTCTTTCATCTGGAATCCGGTCTGTCAGCTTATTTTGTATATTTGTCAGCTCGTCAAGTGAATTCTGTTCTGAATAATGTTTGAGAAATTTCACCTGCACTTACCCCTGTCGAAAGTTCCATTGGCCCTCCTCGCTCCAAGTGCACGAAGTCCTCCA
>MU883193.1:0-24320 GCA_036418205.1 Ostertagia ostertagi
AACGAACTATATTTATTGTAGGATGATGGTAATTTTGCTGATTGAATGGCCCATTCTATAGGGTAATGTTCAATCAAATATTATGAAGGGTGTTACTCAAAATGGTTCGAAAGCCTTATAGGGCGGCAAACAGGTCATACACTGCGTTTTTTTTCGCACAAACACGTTTCTTTTGCTTTGGAACTCCTACAGTAATCGGGTTTGTTTCGAAGATATTCCAATGTACACTTCGTCCTGAACGGAGAAGTGAACTATGTTATGTGAGCCACGCCTAGGTTAGCATGCATCTGTAGTCGTACCGTGTGAACTATTTTACTACTACTTCCCACGCAGGGAAAGATCCACGAGAATCAGTCATCGAATCCAAAATCATTTCAATTGTGAAGAGAACGAAGCTCGCATCGCGCCACATTTCGAAGCCACGAAAAACCATCTAGCACGAGGTAATCATCTAGTCCACAACGACACTGGGGAAGTCCCCTCTCGATTCTCGAAATCACGATCTGCTGAACATCCGGGACAGCGAAACTCCAGAATAACTCATCAGCTCGATCAGAATGCGGATCGACAGGACACGGGAGCTTGTATTTGGTTTACGGCCCTGTGAAAGAATCTCAAGTGCCTAAGGATACACCTAGTGATAGCAGCCTGCATCTGCATGCATACAAGATACAAATTTCAATGCGATACGTTACTCATAAGTTATGTAAACCTGAAGGATTCGGTGAAACTAAATTAGGCTATCCATATATGTATAACAGTCATTGGGGTTTATTCT
Organism: Ostertagia ostertagi; assembly: GCA_036418205.1. Taxonomy (NCBI): domain Eukaryota; kingdom Metazoa; phylum Nematoda; class Chromadorea; order Rhabditida; family Trichostrongylidae; genus Ostertagia; species Ostertagia ostertagi. Next base: position 779 of record MU883193.1, read on the forward strand.
AATGGAAAATAGAGTTTGGGTCGTCGGTCAGGATTTTACGCCATCTGGATCGCCCATTTCTCAAGCTAGGAAATCAAAATATTGACAACGAAGGTAGCAGTGAAACACACGCTTCAGAGCAGATAAAACTCGTTTGTGAGGTACATATATGAAATGATGAAAATGCGATTTCAGGGAGAGAACGGCAGTAACTATGTTACAAGGTAATACAATCGTGACGGCTTGCCTTTTCTTCTTCAATTACTAATCATTTACTGATGAGCACGTTTTTACCTTGGGGAGTAACAATCTGTATCTACGATGAAGTGAACATCCACGTTACTGTCACATTCTTGAAGAAAAAGAGTTCTAAAGTCTTTTGGAACAACCTAGTGTAACATGAAGGAGATCCCATTTTTAGGCACACTACTTCGTTGCACAAGTGTTCATCGCTTCTGGTTATATAAAAGCTTTCAAGATGTTCAATCGCTTCCGAGTTATTTAAAAGGTTCCGATAAAGCTGCCAGAAACATTTCAATGGACGCTATCAAACACTTCACCTACCTGGGAAGGCTGTTCAGCTAACTGAGTCTGTCCGGTGCATGAACCCAGAAGTCACGAGATTCTCAGTACTGGTCAATAAATGCGCTCATTCCAAATGTCTATTGATGTACCTTCATGATTTCGAATGGAAAGATAAGAACACGGCGCATTTCTAAAGCTGCACGTGAAGGAATACACGCTTCATCAGTTTCGCAAAAAACTTATTTAGTCTACGATCTGATTCTGCAGATTCATTGATGTTAGATGCATTGCAATCTCCTCAGGACCAAGCTGCCCACGTTGAGACACTGCCACAATTAATAATTTATTGAAAAAAGCATGTGTTCCATGCGTCACCACGGTAGCTTTCCGCAATAGCGTAAATTGTCGATGAAAATGGACGAAGTGGAATTTGGAAATCTTGACAATTCCTCTAGGTCCATCGAGTACGAAGTGGAAGTAAAACAGCATCTGAATCGACTCTGTAATCTGAAATCTCATCAGACTGTCACGACTCTTTCGTTTCTCAGAACTGATATCATATCATTACGCAGGTGAATCTTCCTACCGGGAGGGGGGAGAGAGTTATAAGGATGAAGAGTCATCTCTTAGCAGTGTGAATGTGATTATTTGGAAGAGCACATGAAAAGCATCGATTTGACCACTATGATGATAACTCGTGATTGTTACGGTAACATTGCCAATAAATGAGCACAATCATTAGGAGGGCGGCTGTGTACTCTACAACATAACACTGAGCAAGACAGTTACTATATTTGCCGATCGTTATATGCAAGAACTTCTTGAGGACATAGCAGTTTCAGTATCAGGACAGATGGTGTGATTTTTTTCTTAAGTCCATAAGATTGAGGCACAGCTATTTTAGCCGGCTTTGATCCCATAGTACACAGCTCAACGTACCTCATATGGGAGAAGGACATTGAAGTGCATGGCTCCCCTTCCACTCACGCCGCTTGTGAAGTTGTGCTTTTTAGTGAGGGATTGGTATCTCACAACGAGGTCCTTATTTTTCTGCAAAATGTTTAATCTTGCTATAAAATGTATGCTATGCATTCGCTCAGGAAACGAAGCATTTTGAGATAACTCACGAAATTCTTCCTACCATAGAGTTTCTCTAAGCTTTCTCGGAGGCAAGAATCTCCACTTTTTTCGTGTTCGGAAAGGCGCGCTGTGACATTGCACTCAAGTGGAGTACCTAAGCAGGGCATGGCAGCAAGATGGATCGAGTGCATACTCGAATGCAGTCGATTTAGTGAATGGTACAGAGACAAGCGGAGAAGAGCTGTGTTGATAATACACTTATTCGGAGCTTTTATATCCACCACTCGTCATAATGAGCGAAAACCACAGTCGCTTTCGCATCTCTAGTCATTGCTGAAAATGCCCTCCGTCTTTTCTGGTATGGGGAATGATCAGAGAATTTTTACATTGGGGGCACTTTATTATTTGCGATACCAGCCAATGTTAAACAAAGCCAATGTTGAATATGGCTACAAAAAAATTGCTTCTGGAAGGTCCATGCTCGAAAGCACACAGATATTTCCTGAGTAATCGTACAGGCACAGAGTGAATGTGTCTTTCTCAATTAAATCCATCACCCCCATCCGATCATCCATCTTGTCTCGAGCAATCTGTACGATACGGTGATTGTTTTTTTGTACAATAAGTGAATTAGTAGTAACCACTTTTCAATTGATACATTCTCTATGAATTCTTTATACTACGTGTTCAAAACAGTATGCTATGTAGGGCTCAGCATGAACAGAGCAACACTCGTGCTTGTTCTATCCCAAACTTAAACTCTTCTTTGTAGTCGCAGCATCTAAAATTTTGTTAACCCTTTGACGACAATGGCACCCATCTGTGGGTGCCACCTTGAATTATCCTTCTTTGCACATTTAAGACATTTGTAACACCCCAATAAATATAAGCAACTTTCATAATATCTCTGACTAGCACGGCTTGGAAGCTAATTTATAGAATTTTAGAATGTGCCATTCAACTCGCCAGCATATAAATTGGGGTTTTGCATTATTAGGTTAGGAATTATTACTCATCAGGGCTTCTATAGCCCTCAAATATGGGAAGGAGTTTGAAGTGTCGAAAATTCTCTTGGACACTTGAACTTTTAGAGGTTTTGCCCTCCTTCCCTTTAAAACCCGAGTTCCCTTCCAAATTTGGAATTCTCTTGAAAACAATATACAGTATGAAAGCCTAGAACTGCAGTATATCTGGTATACTGTTAAAGTCAAAATTCTATAGAAAAACTGCTTTGAGAGGACAATTTTGCTCAATTGTGAGCGAGAGTTGGGGAAGCTATGCGCAAATTCGTACAGTCGTCAAAGGAGTTAAAGTCTCCAGTGAGTGTGGAAGACTCAGAACCTATTGATCTCATCATCAAAAGAATATTGTGCAATGCTGTATAAGAAATGATCTGAAAGCACAGGATCGAGTGTGGATGAGGGATGAATCAGGATGGATCCATCGTTCTTGTGTGTATGATGGAATTGGCCACAAAGACCGCTTATGTCACGTTCTCCCGGCTCTGAAGAAAGCACAAGGAGGCTAGGCGCATGAGACTGCTTCAATCGCTTCGATGTTGTTCTCGCCCGCAGCGCGCTGTGGCCTGCTTCCTCATCAGTGGTGCACTCTCGCCTCTTCCCTTCTACAGTCTTACCATTAGTATCGTCGCCTCAGTAGGCGCAGGGACCAATTTAATGAATTGAAGGCACCGTTAGATCGAGGTAATTTGTTGTTTTGTTTGAAAATCTGATATGGAGTATAATGAGGAATGCCAATGAGGAGGTAAGGGTGTGTAGCAACAGAATCGTCCGAAGACCCGCGCTTGTATTCGCGGCCGCGACGTCGCGATGGCGCTGGACGAGTTTCTGTAAGCGTCGTTCGACTTGAGTGTTGAAGGGAACGCTAAGCCGGCTGCTCTTCTTTATTATTTCAATCAAAGTTTGGGTAATTTCGTTTCTAGTGGGCCCTTTTCCTTTCCTCATTTCATTATTGCAATCTTTTTTGATTTTAATCTGAATTCTGACTTTGCTAAAGAAAAGAGCGACTAACGACGGCAGAAACTTTTCGAACGCCCAATATGATGTACTTGACAGTTATTTCGCTTGAGTTTGAGTGACTTGAAGCATGAGAAACTACAGTGCACGTTTTGTAAAGATACAGGGTACAGCACTGTAAAGTGATGAAAAAGATGACATGCATGAGATCTCTAGTTTCCGAACAGACCGTAACAGTTGACCGTTAAGCGTAGCAACAGTGTCATGATAAATGACCGTGAAAAAATTCCGAGAATAATAAACAAAGCTTGGCGCAATGTGCCTGCAGGGGCGGTGTGTAGAAAGGCCACTAGGGTTAAGCCTCGCGAAGAGGGAGTCGGACACGATGGAGGATTTACTTTTTACGGCACCTGCGCGGCCCTTCTCTAAGGCCTAGCACTAAAACTGATGAATTGAGTCCAGCGCAGTGTTTTGGAAGAAAAGTTGTCTTAGCAGGCGAAATGCACTCAAATAGACTAATGTGGACTGCAGCGAATTCATCGCTCCAATCGAAAAATCCAAGTATTGCCGCGCCCATCGAAAAAATGCCGCATTACGCCGCCGCGCAAGCAACGCGCGCGACGGCGCCAATCCCGGACGATTCTGTTGCACGCTCCCAGGAGATAAAGCAAGAAACCATAAAAAAGAATACATTAAATTCCCTTTGTGACGTTAGCCTTGGTATGTCGAGAGATATAAGAAAGGGAATTTTATAAGTTCTTAATAATGTTCGATAGTTCTCTGAAAGTAGAAATCTTCGCGAGTGCAAAGTTGGCTAGGTTCATGCAAAACGTGGAAGTTAGCTTTAGAGAGAGAGGGAAAACGTAATAGGGCACGTCATACACGAAAGGGCACAATTGCTGCCGATTGCCGCGAAATGGTATGGTATGCGCAGCACACGCCAAAGTAAGGTCTCTCAAGGGAAGTTTCAGGACTTTTCGAAATGGTTTTCTGCATGTTGTAGGGGCTCATGCGAGGAACACAGAACCATGATCCATTTTTCCTGAACGCCTCCAGGAATGTCAAAACAAGGTGAAGAAATGGTCCAGAGTTCGATCCCCGGTGATGACTAATTTTTGCAATATAGTTTGGCGCCCCCAGATTGCCGCCAAATGGCGCCATCGTCAAGTAATATAGATGTCACTGTCGTGTTTTTGCGGCATTTGGAGGCACCAACATATGAATTGCAAAAACATTCTCATGTTAACAGCGATCGAATTTTTGAGACATCGTCCCGCCGGTGTGACATTTATGGTGGGCGAGTCAGAAAATGGACAGCAGTTTTGTGTTTCCTCACACTATTACGACAACAGTCAAAGAGATCATTTTGAAAAACGTTCCGCGTCCTGAAAGACCTTCTTTGTTAGCGTCGTAGCCGCTTTTTTGAGCGTGACAGCGTTGTGCTTCCTGCTCCTGTGAACCCATCTTTTTCACTCTACTTGAATGCTTCTTGGCACCTGAGGTGGTCAACCGTCCATTACTCAAAGCTCAGTAAGGAGGTCGTATCTGGCCAATGGAAAGGATGGGTGCAAGCTCATGCACGTCACAGCGGAAACAGGTGCTGAATAGCGCAACACTAAACGAATGTCATATTCGTAATCAGGGCCTCAAATAACCCCCATACGCAAGTTTACAGCGAATTTGGTGAAGACACCCTTGGCGCCAACTGGCGCCAAATGGCGCCAATTTGGCGCCAGCGCTAAAAACGAATGTCATATTCGTAATCAGGGCCTCAAATAACCCCCATACGCAAGTTTACAGCGAATTTGGTGAAGACACCCTTGGCGCCAACTGGCGCCAAATGGCGCCAATTTGGCGCCAGCGCCAAAAATGGATATCATATTTGAGATCAGGACCCTCGAAAACCCCATGGGAAAAGTTTCAGCGGAAAAAAAATTTTCAACTTTTTCGGTGAAATTTTTAAGTCAGGTTATTTTTTCTTCAATAAAATTCTAGTGGATAGAGATTTCCTTTGCCCAGGGGTGGCCTAGATAGATGAGGGTATGAAGATTCTTCACAGCAAAGAAAATCTCCCAAAGACCTCCTTTTGTTTTCAAAAATTCCATTCAAAGCTCTGAAGTGGACATCTTCGCGTCAGCCACCGGTGGCTGACATTGTCGCGAATGAGTTAAATAGAAGGAATTTCCAAATTTTTGCGTAAACCAATACATCATTTTAATCGTAAAGATTTCTACTTTCAGAAACCCACCAAGGATTTTTTCGATCTCTCAATTTCCTTATTTTTATAATCTGAAAAACTAAACCTTGTAGCAATTACGTTGCAATCCAAACCCTCCAGCAATTCAGAAAGCGGTCTCATGGAACCGGACCCCAAAATTCAAAACTCAAATTGTTCGTCTCTGAAAAGTATCTAATGTTGCGGATGTCCAATATTTCAAAAAATCGTTTCGTTGTTCCGTTTCTTGTGCTTTTCGACATTCAAACATTCATAACTTTCTTCATACCCAGCCTTTTGCAGACGTTCAAGGCTAATGAGAAACTAGAAGATCAGCGCTTTCGAAAAAGCACCTTAAGCTTTTCCCGCGATCATTTCTCAAAAAATAGTCCCGTTGTTCCGTTTTTGGGGGTTTGTGGTCCGATTTTTGAGAGAAGGCGCGAGTTTTCGACATTCAAACGTTCATAAATTTCTTCATAGCCTACTTTTTGCATATGTTCAAGGCTAATTAGAAACTAGAGATTAGAGCTTCCAAAAGTGTGCTAAAACTTTTTCAAAGAATCACTCGCTCAAAAAATAGTCCCGTTGTTCCTTTTTTTCCACCTTGATTTTTTTTTCAAGCCATTTTCCTGGACCGCGACTATGCAGTCTTCACAAGCCCATAACTTCCTTCAAAATTGATGTGATGAGAAGCGGTAAAGTCTGTTAGAATCTACTCGAAGAGTACTTCGAAATATTTTTAAATTCTCCTGAAGTTCTTTTTTCTGCCTTAATTTCCTAAGGGGTTTCTAGAACTCAATACAGCAAGTTCGCTACAATTTGTTCCGCTTAGATTTGATTTGGCATCATCAAAATTTTCTTTGTAAGTTTGTTTGCTCACGGCCCTGACAGAGAAAGCGTTTTTGTGGGAAAACGCCTGCTCGGGTATACGCCGTGCACCTGTCTGTGGTTAGAAGTCGCACTCGCATTTGAAAGTCCTCCATTTTCCTGAAGAAGGTGTTAGTATCGTGATTGAGTTGCATTGTACTGTTATATGGTACTCTTGTTTCACTTCCCCATGAACTGCTCTACACTTTGTTCTCCTTGGGATTTCAGGAATGTTCGATCATCGGACAGACCATGTTTTTGCACTACGCTGTAACAAAGTTTTGGCTATTGTAATCTTGATCTATGCTGTCGAGCGAAAGCGCCGTCCGTGTATTAAGGATAATAATGATAGTGAGACTTATAATGCTCTGCATGCTCTAATGCTCCCATGGAGCTCTTGTCTGTGTGACTCTCCGACAGCTGCACGGTGCAGAGCTCCTGGAGAACATTAGAGCGTGAAAGTGCACTGCCGGACACTGCACTTTTTCAAGCCGCTTTGCAGCGCCGTCTTTCTGGATACGACCCCTCCCCTCTTGTTCGGCAGAATACGACCCCCTCGTTGTTCTTTGCGCAACGGGCGGTTGACCCTGTTCACATCTCACACTTCAACTCCATCTTATTCTATTGACCAATTTGTCTCTATTCTGAAAGTCGCAGCTTCAACCCGACTATTCACTTGCTTCGATTGATACGTAGCCGCCCCAAGGGAGCTCTTTTCTATGTCCCGCCTTTGGCTCCGCGCCTTCAATCTTCGATGTCTAGGTGTTTTAGTTGTTTGTAAGTCCTTGTTTTATTTCTCTTTGGAAACCAAATCTTGATAGTACAGAATCTAAAGGAGTGAAGTGGCCTGGAAAGGAAAAGAAAAAGAATTCCTGATCACACCATGAATAAGAACCTCCCCTCCTTCAAGCTGCATCCACCTTTGGACAGTGAAGGGCGAGTTTAACGAGTTTCACGAAGCTAGCTGCAGTTGCTCCAGTGCAGTGCCAATGACACTGGACCGCAATGCAATCACTGCAGCTACTGCAATCGCAGCGCTTGATGGGAACGACCGTGGAAGCAGAGCTTGCGGACCAAAGTGCTGGCGATTAGCGATTCAGGGAGCTTTGTCACGCACTTATGTAATCGGCAAAGCGGGTGCGAATCAAGTCTTGTCCACCTGTTCTACTACTCCGGAGATGTATCAGGTGAGCGCGCCAAATCCCGGAGCGTAAATCAGGAATAGTAACATTATACTTTCAACAGCTATCTCAGCTTCACCCTACCTAAACTTCAAATCCGAGGAGTGCCTGCCGATTCGTATCAGTACCTGAACAGCATGATGCTCGATGTGCTTCGCTAGCAAAGGGGTCTTTCAGAACAGCCGTCGCTTTTTTGGAGACAGCCCCTGCAGTATGTAGGGACGCGTGTTATTGAAACCACAGAACCATATTATCTTTCTCTGGACGTGCTTTAGTATTTGTTGATGCATAATTATTTCGGCTTTTTTAGAACAGAATTACTATTATTCACATAAAAAATACTTTACAAAACATGTTTGAATGATTATTCTGGAGCGTAAAAAAATCCGCAATAATTGTGCATCGACGCAGTATCAAAAAAAAGTAGTGAATGACACTCTTGATGGTTCGATCCCCGCGGCGACTAGATTTTGCAAGAAAGGTTGAGTATTGTATAAAGACTCAGTATTGGCCAATAAATGTACTATTCCGAATGCCTATTGAGTGTCCCTTCATGATTTCGACTGAAAGATGAGAACACGGCGCATTCAAAAGCTGCACGTGAAAGAATACACGCTTCATCAGTTTCGCAAGACTCCATTAATCTACGATCTGATTCAGCAGTTCATTGATGTTAGATGCATTGCAATCACCTCAGGGCCAAGCTGCCCAAATGAAACTGCCCGAAACTATGATTTATTGAATAAAAAGCATGTGTTACATGTCGGTCTGACAACTGTAGCTTTCCGCAGTAGCGTAAATTGTCGATGAAGTTGGACGAAGTGGAATTGGAAATCTTGACAACTCCTCTACCCCCATCGAGTATGTAGTGGAAGTAAACAGCATCCAATCCACTCTGTAACTTGAGATCATCAGACTATCACGACTCTTTCCTCTGTTCAAAATTAATGTCATTCATTACGCAAGTGATTCTTGCTACCGAGAGGGGGGAGAGTTAGTAAAGGATGAAGAGTCATCTCTTAACAGTGTCAATGTGATTATTTGGAAAAGCACATTCAAAGCATCGATTTGACCACTGTGATGATAATAGTGATTGTTACGGTAACGTTGCCAGTAAATGAGCACAATCATTAGGAGGGCGGCTGTGTACTCTACATAACAATGAGCAAGACAGTGATATATTTGCCGATCGTTATGCAAGGTTTTTGAGGACATAGCAGTTTTAGTATCATGACAGAGCTGTGTTGATTTTTCCTATGCCGGAGCACAGCTTATTTAGCGGCTTTGATCCCATAGTAACACCATTCAAACGTACTTCATATGAAGAGTGACATTGAAAAACATCGTGTCTGCCTTTCCACTTCACGCCGCTTTGTAAGTGTGCTTTTACGCGGGATTGGTACCACACAACGAGTCGTGATTTTCCTGCAAAATGTTTGATCTTGCTATAAAAGTATGCTATGCATTCGCTCAGAAAACGAAGCATTTTGGGATAACTCACGAAATTCTTCTTATAGAGTTTTTAAGCTTTTTGGAGGAAAAGTTCTCCAAACTTTTTGTATTCAAGAAAGGCTCTGCTGTGACAATTGCACTCAGTGGAGTACACTAAGCAGAGCATAGCAGTCGCTTTAGTGAATGGTACAGAGGCAAGCGGAGAAGAGCTGTTGATAATACACTTATTCGGAGCTTTTATATCCACCACTCGTCATAATGAGCGAAAACCACAGTCGCTTTCGCATCTCTAGTCATTGCTGAAAATGCCCTCCGTCTTTTCTGGTATGGGGAATGATCAGAGAATTTTTACATTGGGGCACTTCATTATTTGCGACACCAGCCAATGTTAAACAAAGCCAATGTTAAATAAATTTTATCTGGCTTCTGGAAGGCCCATGCTCGAAAGCACACAGATATTTCCTGAGTAATCGTACAAGGCACAGAGTGAATGTATGTCTTTCTCAAACAAATCCATCACCCCCATCCGATCATCCATCTTGTCTCGAGCAATCTGTACGATACGGTGATTGTGTTTTTGTACAAATAAGTGAATTAGTAGTAACCACTTTTCAATTGATACATTCTCTATGAATTCTTTATACTACGTGTTCAAAAACAGAATGCTATGTAGGGCTCAGCGTGAACAGAGCAACACTCGTGCTTGTTCTATCCCGAACTTAAAGGCAAACCCCGGGATTAGCCCGACTAGTAGGAAGGATACCGCGAGGGAAATTGTAAGACCCGTACCTACCTAGATCACTCCAACTTGGTCGCGAAAATTGCGCGGTTAGGGCGCTAATCCTTACGGGCCTCCAACCATCGAACGCTTCCCACCCACCGCGAGATGTGGTGAGATCAGCGTGCATTGATGTAGAGATCAGCGTGCTCTCTCAAACGACGTGCTCTCTCGCGTATTTTGTCCTTCTTTGATCGCCCTGTCTCGCCATCGTACCACATCCGACCTTTTGAAGGTTAAGGCCTTAATTTCAGCGTTCCCAAAGATTCTCGCTTTCCTTCCACTTTCAGGTCGTTCCGCAGCTAAGCTATCACTACGAAGCGCTCTTAGCACCAGTTTAATTCCGGAGTTTGCCTTTAAACTCTTCTTTGCAGTTGCAGCATCCAAAATTTTGTTAACCCTTTGACGACAATGGCACCCATCTGTGGGTGCCACCTTGAATTATCCTTCTTTGCACATTTAAGACATTTGTAACACCCCAATAAATATAAGCAACTTTCACAATATCTCTGATTAGCACGGCTTGGAAGCTAATATAAATAGAATTGTAGAATGTGCCATTCAACTCGCCAGCATATTAATTGGGGTTTTGCATTATTAGGCCGAAGATTAATTACTAATCAGGACTTCTTCGTCTTCTCATAGCCCTCAGATATGGGAAGGGGTTTGAAGTGTATCGAAAATTCTCTTGGACACTTGAACTTTCAGAGGTTTTGCCCTCCTTCCCTTCAAAACCCGAGGGGGAAGCTAAGCGCAAATTTGCACAGTCGTCGTCAAAAAAAGGAATCTTGCGCGGAAAAATCATGATTCTATTTCAGCCATAAATCACTGGCTTGAGACTCATTATCCACGATAATAGTGAAAAGAACTGAAGTATTGCTTTCGTTTTGATTAGAAATTCGAAAACTCGAAAAGGCTGCTACGCGTTCGAATTGCCCACGGACGTCTTTCACGAATGCTGGCGACGGGGATGCTCAAACTTGGTTCTTGGAGTGCATTCACTAGAAGCTCTTTCTGGCCTTCTGCTTCGTTGCATTCACATCTTACACTTCTACTCCATCCTATTCCATCGATCGATTTGTCTCCACTCTCCGAAATCGCGCGCTTTAACCCGATTCTCTCATTGCGTCGCCTGGTACGTAGCCGGCCAAACGCCGTCTTCTTTCCATGCCTCGCCTGGCTCTGCCTCCTGGTCCTTCGATGGTCCATAACGTGTAGTTTTTGTACGTTTGTTTCTCTTCAGAAACCGAATCTTCATGCGTGAAACTTTGTGTGCTATTTCCAGTGATCACAACTGACATATTCATGTTAGGAAAGAGTGCAAGAATTTTCCGCGCAAGATTCCTTTAAGCTAGATGTGTGTAGAGTCTCATGAACCTATTGATCTACATTCAAAAGAATATTGTGCAATGCTGTATAAGAAATGATCTGAAAGCAAAGGATCGAGTGTGGATGAGGGATGAATCAGGATGGGTCCATCGTTCTTGTGTGTATGATGGAATTGGCCACAAAGACCCTTTTATGTCCAGCGTGTCTCCCGGCTCTGAAGAAAGCCAAGGGCGCCAGAGGCTAGGGCGCAATGAGCTGCTCAATCGGCATCGATGTTGTTACTTGCCGCACGGCGCTGTGCCTGCTTCTTAATCGTGGTCGCCACTCTTCACTCTATCTTCCCTTCTGTAGTCTTCATTGAGCCTCGATCGCCGCTTTAGTAGGCGATCAAAGGGATCAATTTAAAGAATTGAAGGCACCGTTCGATCGAGTTGATTTGTTGTTTTGTGATAATTAAGATTTAAGTACAATGAATGTCAATGCGGAGAGAAAGCAAGAAGCCATAGAATAAACTGAAATTCCCTTTGTGACGTTAGGCGGGGTATGTCGAGAGATGAAGGGAATTTTAAAAGTTCTAGTAAGGTTTGATAGTCCTATGGAAGTAGAAGTCTTTGCGAGTACAAAGATAGCTAGGTTTATGCAAAACGTGAAGTTAGCTTTATTAACACATTTACGCCCATATAGGCTGCCAAGAGCATGTGCTCCTGGGACGATGGCAGTCCATATGGGCTGCCTCCCCCCCCCCTGATAATCGCTTGCCAGGCGCTAAGAATGTGAAGATAGGTGGGTCAAATCTTGTGATCGTCTAAAATGCTTTTTAATTACTTCACAGGGAAAAGGAATAGTTGCTATATTTTCGTTACCACTATTCGTCGTTTTGATCTAAATCCCACTGTTATATGTTCAGGCAATAATTTACGCATTGGATTTTGCGCAAATTATTAGTTTTGTGGCATTCATTTTCTTGCTCATGTACAGCGCAAAATCCGCGGATGTGAGATTAGGCGGCGGCGCACACAAATTCGTGTCTGTCTCGAGAAATGGGGCGCCATCGGGGTATCCGCCAACAGGCCACCGCGCGGCGAAGCAAGAGACGCAGACGCGGCAAAGGGACGAGTCGCAGCGCATACTGTAGCGATTAGGCGTCAGATTAAAGAGAGTGTACCATACTACGTCTCATATCGCACAGCACGCAACTCGTCACTTTGCCGCATCTGCGTCTCTTGCATCGCCGCGCAGTGGGGCTGTTGGGGGACACCCGGCGCCGTCGTGAATGTTAACACATTGACGACAACGTTAGGGACATACAGTAGCGGTCAAAAGTTTGGAATTTTTTTTATTTTCTGTCCTCCACAGCTCGCTCGCTACTCAGACGAATGAAACGTACAAAATTCATACATATGTCAAGAATCAAAGCGTAGATTACGAATAAGCAACATGATTTTAAAGCGAGACCTCCTTTACTGAACAATTCAAGATTTTTATAAGAAATGGCGCGTCAAAAGTTAGGAAACTTCTCAATTCCACAGCAAAATATCTTTCAAATCTACATGGCAAATTAACTATTCGATGAGTAGCTTTGAGTTTCTATGTCAGCGTTGTTTTAATTGACATGAAGTTGACTATAAAATTATTTTGGAACTTTTTAAGTCGAACCTGCAACTGCGGGGCGGGACCACCCGCGCGTAACCCAATAACTCTCATTTGTTTGGTGGGATTCCTGACTGGAATGTGGGTTGGGCGACATACCACTTCTTCCGTGGGATGTAGAACTCAATTGAACTTCAGATCTCGACTTGGTCGCTCCATAACAGCTTCTTTTCTGGGTTTAGGAAGGCGGCAGCGAGGAGGTAGGCCTGCGTTGGGTCATTTCCACTATAGACCCATCTTTTTTGGCCAGTTCTGACTAACGAAGAGAAGATTTTTTCCATAGACTGTTCCTTGTACTTAGTCCAATCCACATTTTGCTGGATACATAGAACTGGGGAATCGCCGAATGGTCGGACACATCTCCATCCATGGCAATACTTCCACTATTTCTGAATGTTGGGATCTTATACTCTAAATGAGGTTTCCATTTGACTGAACACTTCACAGAGTCCACAACATCATTTTTAGGAAGACAGAAATCCTGGTCGTCGCTAAGGACAAAAGTTTTACCTCTCGTCTCAGGTCTATGTTAGCCGTTAGTGTGTGCAAGCCAGTTGGACCATCCTGCTGTCAAACCGCAACGCAATCGGTTTCTCTGCTTTCTGCGCGCCCACTAATCAAATCACTCACTCTCAGGTCTGCTGACTGTTGGCGCCCTCTGCTCTGGCTCTGCCATACGATTAGTTTCCAACAGAAAAAATCGTCCTTTTAGATTGGCATCTCGGCGGGTACGGGGGTGCAACTCCCTTCGCACATATTTCGCAGCGCAGGCCATATTTTTTGTGACAGTACTTTTTGTAAATGATTATTCTTATTATGCTAACTAACTCGACTCCAATAACGCTAGAAACATTCGATAATATTGCTTCCGTAGAGACTGAACTACTAAGAATCAGTTTCAATTTCGTATTCCGGATTGTAGGGTTTAAAAAGGACCTCCATGGAAAAACTGCTTTCTTTGCATATGAATTCATTTTGAAATTACACATTACTCAATGGTTGAACTAAAATTAACAGAAACAAGTAAACATTGAAGAGTAGGAATCATAATGATGTGGGAAACAAAAAGTTTCCAAACTTTTGACGCGCCATTATATTTATTTATTTATTGAAGACGTGAGCAATGGCCACGTGAGAAAATTCAACAAAATCAATGGAACTTGTAACAGTCAAAATCCAAGGATACAAAAACGCAGTGTGCTATAGAATACTAAAATTAGAAATAAAAAGCAGAACAGTGCTGTAAATGAAACTGAGCAAAACAAAGCTAATTAATACTGCAAGAACGTACCAAGATACCCCTGAAAGAACAATTGTAGGATGTAAAGGTAGGAACTGAAAATAAACTAATCTCTAGGCACAAGCCTTTTGAAACTAGCCAATGATAGCTTTAGTACGTCTTTGCATAGCAACTTGTTGAAACTAGGAATGGATCTAATGGCGAAGCTTTTGAACTAACGCTATGAGACATTAGTTAACCGGCATCCTTAATTGACAATTACCCCTCCTGGTGCTTGATCTGACTACATCAAAAAAGTCTGACACGCTGAGGTTAGTTCTTCCAGTCAGAATTTTGAAAATCATTACCATATCGCTAAACACACGCCTTGATGATAAACTATCTAGTCCTAGCAGTTTTCTTCTGTCAGTGCCGTTAGGAATGAATTGGTAATTGACACCACTGCAACGCATAATGAGTTTCCGAGTGAAATTATTTTGAACACTTTCAAAAAGAGCGATGTCTTTCTTCTTGTATGGAGAAAACACAACAGCGCCACTTTCAAGTATTGGGCGAACATACGTCTTATATGCTCGTAGTAAGGTGTGCGAGTCTCTTGAACGAAGAGCTTTGAATAGGTTATAGATTCTGTGGTTTGCCTTAGAAGTTATCAATTTGTAGTGGCTGTCGAAACAGAGCTTCTCATTGTAAAGAAAGCCCAAGTCTCTCACATTTTCAACTCTAGTTATTTCCTTTCCACTGATGCGGTATGCCGCTGTTGTTATTTCTGGTCTACCAACTTGGAGGAACAGTGTTTTTTCACCAGCAAGAGAGAGATCCCACATCTTTGACCATTCTTCCATATAATTAATTGCCAATTGGAGGGTTGCGATGTCTTCTACCGTTTCAATTGTTTTGTATATCTTTATGTCGTCTGCATACATTTGGCATTTCACTCCCATATTGGAGAAGGCCTGAGGTAGGTCGAACGTATATACAAGGAAAAGCAAAGGGGAAAGTACCCCACCCTGTGGGACACCACTCTGAGTCTGGAAAACCGAGGAGAAATCGTTACCGACCCGAACTCGGTAACGACGTGCTGTCAGAAAATGCTGGATCCACTGAACAACTCTGGGGTGGATACCAACCGCCCGAAGTTTGCCGACAAGTTTCTGAATGGGCACTTTGTCAAAAGCCTTCTTGAAATCAAAGTAGATGACATGAACCTTCTGTTTAAGCTCAATCGCTTTTGTCCAATCATTTAGTGATACAAGCAGCGCCGTTTCCCTGGACTTCCCACTCCAAAAACCATGTTGTTCCACAGGAATAATTTCATTTTGTTCAAGATGCTTTGAAATGTGTTTCCTAAGGATTTTTTCAAACACCTTCGCAAAAACTGAAGTGATGCTTATGGGACGGTAGTTTCCTGGGTCTGAAAAGGGCGCTTTCTTGGGTATGGGGGTCACAAAAGACATTTTCCAGCGACTAGGAGCTTCCGATTTGATGTAAAGACTGATTGAATAAGTACTCCAACGGATATGCAATGACAGGTAAAATTCTCTTGATAAAACTTAAAGGAATAAAGTCCGGCGACAACGATTTAGAACTTGGCCATTTGCTTAAAATGTCAACAATCTCATCTTTATAAAACCATACGGAGGGTTCCATAGGCAGGGAAGGTTCGTGAAGGGTTCTCAATAAGAGAAGGAGGAAGACCGCAAAAGGATTTTTGGAATTGCTGCCCTAGAAGTTCGCTTTATCCCTGTTCCTAAACAGCACATTACCATTGCTTGCAATCAAGGCCGGATCGACATCTTGTTTTTCATACGGGAGCTTATAAAAGTGTACAACTTCGAAGGGCTTTTGGTATCCACAATCTTCTTTTCAAGATAGACATGGTACTTATTGATGCATCTTTCTACAATTGCATTATGTTTTTTGAAAGTACTCCAGTCATTTCCGAGGCCATTCTTTATGGCAAAACTCCACAGGGCATTACGACGTCCAATCATCCTTCTGATATAACTAGGCAATCTTACAAAAGTATCCCCAGTTTTCTTGATGGGCACGAAACGTTCTATCGTATCATGAATAATGGTGATAAAAAGCTCATACATTTCATCAACTGTAGAGACAGCAGCGAAACAACCCAACCAATCCACATTAAGTAAATGACCTTCAATGGCAGAATAATCTGCAGCTTGAAACGCACGCTTCCAAGAAACAATAGGAACCAGTCTTTTGACGTTGACCATAAATTCAAAGAGCATTGTGGTCACTGCTGCCCAAGGGAGCAGTAACAGTAACATTTGTGACAAGCCCTGGAATATTGCAAAAAATTAGGTCTAAGAAAGATTTCTCTCTGGTTGGAGAAAGGACCAATTGCTGAAAATTATGACATTTGAACATGTCATAGAAAGCTTGAGACACAGTTCCAACTTGCATTTCATTGCCCCACTCAGTATTCGCAAGATTAAAATCACCTAGCACAATGCAAGGCGCGTCGATCGATGAATGATCACTAATAGCTCTACTGAGTTGAGTGGAATTTGCTGCATTGCAGGATGGAGTGCGATAAACAAGGATAAATCTAATAATTTTTTCGAAAAAAGAGACATCCACGATCAAGATTTCGTAGGCACTCTTAACAGACTCATGAAAACGGTTTTACACGAGAAAGTGTTCTTGAAGAAGCATAACAACTCCACCTCCCGTTTTTTGGACTCTATCGCATCTGAAGACATCATATAGAAGTATTCATAGAACCAAGTAGAGGGGCAGTATCATTTTTCGAGTTCAACCAGGATTCGGTTAATAGTACCAGGTCATAATTTTTGAGCGAAAGTGCAAGAGTAACAGAGTCAGCATTTCTGTGACTTTTCCGCAGTCAACTGCTCAACTCTAGACTTTAAAACCAAATTTTCTTCCCCTCAGTCTTCTGTTTTCCTCGAGAATATCTTCACATCGCTTGCCCATCCTCTGCAGTTCGCGCCTGGTGTCGATCATGACTTCGATGACCATTTGCATGTACGGAGGCAAATCGTAATCCATGCTTCTGAGTTTGTCGAGGGCGCTAACACACTGAGGCGATCGTCGAGACGTGACCTTTTGGCTGGAACAGATGAGGAACGAGACGGGGATGTAATCATGTGTAAGGAAATGCGTCGAAACAGTTGATCTTAGGAAGGGCAGGCAGGCCTGGTGAGACGATCTATCGATTTCGGCACACTAACGTAAAAAAAATTACCGATGTAGGTGGCGAAAACAGTCGAAAACTCAGTTCTCCTACACCTCTCGCCACTGAGGTGAACGCAGTTGATGAACAGTAGAAGTAATGGCCGATCCAAAGCAGGTACCAGCGAATAACACAGTAACGACGACGAAGGGGAATAGCAAGATTTGGACGGAGCACACCAGGATCCGCCGCACGCGGTGAACGATCGACCTCTCTTGACGCGCCATTTTCTTGGATAAAAATCTTATTTCTCAAATATGATTATGGATTTTTGGAAATTATCCTTCCCGTCGTATTCTGGACTTAATTTTGTATGTCATATCTGAATTTGAGGCAATTTCGTTATGTGTCGGCCGCGCTAGATCAAAAATAAAAAAAGTTTCCAAACTTTTGACCGCTACTGTGTATTCTGCGCAGTACAGGCCATGTCGGACCGTGCGGGATATACATTATATATCCCCCGCATTCCACTACTCTTTTTCGCGCACGCCTGATTCGTTGATCATTAATGTTATTTACCAGTTGGCGCCGCACGCATTGCGCGCACAACACAGATCTGCGGCGAATTTTGATGGTGCGACGAAAATTTTCAAATTTGGCTTGATACACCACTGAATCTCAGCTAAATTCTATCCGCTCCATCATCGACGGCTTTCAACCTCTTTTTCTTCGTCAACCATTATCCTCTTTTTCCCGGTCTCCGGACTGCTTCCGGACAATAAATCTCGTGGCAAACTCCGCCTACTTCGGTGCGTGCCCCGCCCACCAATAGCATTTGGCCCCCTTCCTTTCGCCGACCTCTACCCCTTTTTTCACCGGTCTCTGGGACCTCTTGGAACCATATGGGGAATAACCACTGTGGTAAAACTCTGCCCACTTAGGTGCGTGCTCGCCCACTAATAGCAGTTGACCTCTTTTCCCTCGCCAACCTCTAACCCCGTTTTCCCCTATCTCTAGGACCTCTTGGAACCGAATTGCGACACTTTTGGCAAACTCCGCCCACTTGGGTGCGTGCTCTACCCACTAATAGCATTTGACCTCCTTTCCTTCGCCGACCTCTACTCCCTTTTTCCCAGGCCTCCTGGACTTCTTGGAGCGAGTTTTTGAATTTTCGTCGCAAACTTCCGCCCACTTTAGTCAAGCCCCGCCCACCATTGACAACTGGCCTCCACTCCTCCACCCATCTCCACTCCACTTTTTTCCGGCCTCCGGGACTTCTTGGAGCCGAGTTATGAATTTTCGTCGCAAACTCGCCCACTTTGGTCGCCCCGCCCACCATTGACAACTGGCTCTCCTCTCATACGACACCTTCTATCACCTTTTCCGGCTCTTTAAAGCATACCCCGGATATGCCGACTTAGTGGGAAGGATACCGCGAAGGGAAATTTATTAGGAAGGATACCGTGAGGAAATTGTAAGACCCGTACCTACCTAGATCACTTCAACTTGGTCGCGAAAATCGCGCGGTTAGGGCGCTAATCCTTACGGGCCTCCAACCATCGAACGCTTCCCACCCACCGCGAGATGTGGTGAGATCAGCGTGCATTGATGTAGAGATCAGCGTGCTCTCTCAAACGACGTGCTCTCTCGCGTGTTTTGACCTTCTTTGATCGCCCTGTCTCGCCATCGTACCACATCCGACCTTTTGAAGGTTAAGGCCTTAATTCAGCGTTCCCAAAGATTCTCTCGCTTTCCTCTCCACTTTCAGGTCGCTCCGCAGCTAAGCTATCACTGCGAAGCGCTCTTAGCACCAGTTTAATTCCGGAGTTTGCCTTTAAGACTTCACCGGCCCGAATTATGAGGACTTGTAGAAAATGCTGTACACTTCAGAGCGCGCCCCGCCCATTCTGGGCGGGCCTCCGCCCACGTCATGTATGCTGGGAACACCTTAGACATTGCTCCCCTACACCAATTTGTTTTCTGCTCTGTAGGCTTTCTCCCAACCGAGTTATGAAATTTTTCATAAAGCACTGCTTTTTTAGAGAACGCCCCGCCCACCGGGGGTGACTTACCAATGCACACCTTTACCCACTTTTTGGCCCAGTTTCGAGGTCGTTTTGTCACTGAAATCGAAATCTTGGTCTCCGGTTCAGTTCCATGTTGCCTCGAGTTCGTCCTCCGAGCGAGAGACTAACCATAAGTGGTCTATGTACATATGTATTAACTTCCCACTGCCCACCACCTCTCTTCATGTCGACAATGGCCCATGCATCGATGGTGCCCATAAACTTTTTAGAAATGGATGAAGTTGCTTCTTCAAAGCTGGAAAATAATACAAATGGATTGCAGTGTGACCTACTACATATCTCAGCGGGACAAGCCGGAATCGATGTTGAAAATTAGGCAAAAATTACGGTGAGGATCATTTTAAAGGAGAAAAAGCGAAAAGCACTGTGGAGAGCACAAATTTTCCTTGTGAGGCCGGTCGTGGTATGATGCAGAGACACAGCTGTGCGAGTTTATGTGGAACCTAATGCCTTCTCGGCACCCAAATTCGACCTGTGGTTCTGAGAAATCAATTTCTTCTGTCCTTGAGTCCTGCTATGTATGCTGTCGAGGTAACACAAATGTGCGCTTTGTAGTGTCCTTGCTCAGGACTGTTAGGGATTTCTAATCGTTTACTTTCTGTGAGACTTTGTTTATTGAAGAGCGAATGTGTATGCACAGCTGAGATGAGCAGCGAGTTTGATGATGTTTCCACAACCTTTTCGCATTCCCAGCAGTTAAAGATGGCTATACAGGGTGTCCCATAAATATTGCACCACATTTTAAGCTTAAATTCTGTGGGTATTTGCAGCTTCGCGCACTGCAGAGAAGAACCATAAATGTAGGCTCCCTTGCAGCCGCCCCCGTAAGTTCTGCCATTCTGATTCTCGAAAAACATGAGGAAGCGGATAGAATGCAACACCCGAGTTTGCTTGAGAATGGCGACCAGAACGCCGAAATTTTCAACACAATCATATGGAGAGTGATCTTATAGCAACTGCTTACAAGCCACTGTAACCTGCTCAATCGGACCAGAGAAGCACAGCAATGCTAGAAACTGTGAAGAAGTGGTTCCAAGGGCAGAAAAAGGCTATAACGTAAGCACCACTTTCTTGAGGAGTTTCCAATATGAGTCTATCACAATCCCAATCATAAGCAACGAGCACGTAGTCCTTTCGAAGGCAGTGAGAGTGAAAAGAATATGCGCCACAAGCAGCAGCGGGTGAGAGAGAGGGAGTAGCGCAGAATAAGATATGTGAGAAACCATAAGATAAAATATCCCTTGCAGGCCAGTCGCTCCATTCCTTTACCTTAATGAGAAGGACGTATTGAAAAGCAGTAAGAGATGAAGTGAATTCCCTAATTGTACGCGTGCTGATGTACACTCCTTATCTAGAGCCCGTTCTTACATTAACACGTTGACGACCGCGCTATTTTTCGCTGTCTGGCGTGTGGGACCGCGCGCATTATTTTGACCGCGCGAGTGTGACATGGCACCATGTCAAACGGTCCCACAAGAACTCCTTTTACTCAGGAAGTGTGTATTTGTTTTCTGTATGGTAGGTCTCCGATTATGCGATTTTGGCCATTTTAGCGATTCCTGTGATTTGATCATTATTCAAACATTTTTAGAAAAACTCGATAGCCCATCAACCAAAGCTTCTTTCTAGGGACCACGCCTTTTGTAACAATGCCTAAGTATGGCGCATACATAAATAAGTTACCTAAAATGTTGAACAGCTAAAGACATGTTCATACACATGCAACGGTTCTACGTGCCGAAGAGTGTGGTATGAATCATTCCGGTCGTCAACGTGTTATGACTCGGAATAATTAAGGCCAGTCGTAGGAGCCTGACTCAATCCGGAGGAAGTTCTAGGAAAGTACATAGGCGAATGAAGCTCTCTTAGTTACGGGAATTATTGGAGTGTCCCACTACAATACGAGTTTCTTTAAAGCATCATCTAAGTTACACCTTTTAATAGATCTAAACTTGATGACGGTCGGATGATTGTACTGACGAGCGGAGATGATTTGCAGAATTTTTGCCGTTTGTGACGAGAATTTGTCTAACATGTCGAGCGTCAGCGAATACTTTGTACAATATAAGTAGTAAACAGTATTTTGGAGACGAAGCACCTTGATAGATGATCTACGCAAAACATTCATAATAGGAATGATAGAAGGAAGCCTAAACTCTGTAGAGAGCGCAATATCTTCCGCTTGTCAAATGTCTTCTTTTCCGATTATGTTCTTGCATGGAGATATTGCTTCAAGTGGGAAATTCGCTTGAAAAATCGGATCCTCGACGTTCTCGAAAAATTCGGAACCTTACTCTCGAAGTTTAGGATTTTACATTGCCCGATTACAAAATCAGCTCTATTAACACCTACCTATAATTCTTCCGAAACTTTAATGAAACGGCAGAATGACCTTTTCTTAGGTGTTCGATTCCGTTCAAGCGTAGTCTCTCAATCGACCCTGATTAAACGCCTCTATCGAACGCTTGTGTGCCACTTATTGAGTCCGCTTACACAGAAATTAGAGGTCGTATTAAATCACGTGAGGCAATCGCTGATTGATTATCGTAAGAACTTTTGGTGCCATGTGTCTAAGTATTTGCACATCCCGAACAGCTAATGTTGCTTCATAGACCCCCCCGTTTGAATAGGAGCAAAACTTTATCAGGGTGTAAACTACCTTTTACATACTCAATCCTCAAAATGAATGGCTGATTTCATGTTTTCTAATGGTGCTGGGCCAATCCTCGTGGTGATAAAGGAGCCTTGTCCACACCCACATAGGATAGTCAGCATTGGAATAAAAATTGATCTGCATGTTACGACTTCTATCTCCAAGTTTTGAAGAGCACTCCTTCAAGCAATTGGGAGCCACACTCACAGCAACAAGGAGCATATGGGATGAATGTTCTTCCTTCAATATGTAAATGTATGGGTAATTGTGTATAAACGTGTATAAACTCTTGAAGATACATCCATTTCGAAAGAAGTTACAAGTAAAGAAAAGTGGTGCAATACTTATGACACTCTGTATGTTCAGCAAAACCCTTGTTCAAAATTTCATTCATTTTGTCGGCTGAGGAAAAAGTTCCTTTGTACCTGGTCATGGATAAAGTATATAAAATTCCAATCGAAAAAGAGCAACAATAATTCTTTGAAATAAGCATCCCATTCAGATTTTAAATTCGAAATTTCAATTTCAGTGTATTTTGTCTATTATCTCGAAGTTTTCACTCATGAACGGACGGAACGGAAAGCAGTTCGGAACTACTCAGCTCAAGAAGAAAAGCTAAGTAAGAAAGTTTTCACGATAGGAAAACCTCAAAAAAGGGGAAACCTTCTTAGTGGAGAGACAGGCGGACCCGTTAATTGTAAGGGTGCGTACCAACACTGTATAGTATATAGTCCGGCGTATGTATATAGTCCACTATATAGTCCGACGCTGCTGTGACAATAGTGGCAGTGGAATAGAATAGGGAGGTCGTTCAGGGCGTGTAGTGCTTTCTCAAAACGGTTTTTTGCATGATATAGAGGGATGTGCCTGGAGTACAGAACTGTGGTCCATTTCCGCTAAATGGCCCACTGAATGCCAAAAAAGGAGTGGGAAAGTGGTCCTTGGTTCGATTCCCCGCGGTGACAAAATTTTTGCATTGTGATTTGACGCCACAAAATTGACAAGTAGGCTTACACCGAAAACTGGTGACAGAAAGTTGTGACGCAAAAACGGCACCCACGTACCGTAGAACAGCGTCATAGGCATCCGGAATGACGTATTAGCTAAAAACGAATTCAACTCAAACTCTCCCAAATTCAAAGCAACTATCCCTTTCCCCGTAAAGTGAATAAAAAGCATTTTAGACTCGATTACAAGTACCCACCTATCTTCACCATTCCTAGCGCCTGGCAAGCGATTATCAGTGGCAGCCCATATGGGCTGCCATCGTCCCAGGAGCACATGCTGTTGGCAGCCCATATGGGCGTGAATGTGTTAATAAAGTTAACTTCAACGTTTTGCATAAACCTAGCTATCTTTGTGCTCGCGGAGTTACT
>MU883194.1:0-11607 GCA_036418205.1 Ostertagia ostertagi
CACTACTCTCAAATTTGAACCCAAAGGGACCACCAAGTTCGCTTTTTCAAACAAGAACTTGCGCATGTCGACGAATTAGCGATAGAGGACTGAGCGGTGCAAATCTAATGAGAAATATGGCGTTTGAGACAACACTTTTCAATCTTCATTATTCACTCCTATCATTATTATGAGATCCTCTTTTATGATTCGCGCAAATGTTACCCTTTCTGTGCGGCGAACATCAGAGTACCACTTCGAGTGCAGTTTTGGATTTTTCTAGCGGATTGTGATATTTCACAGACAAATGTGTAGCTATGATGGCGAGCCTGTGAAAAGGCGCGGATTTCCGTCTTATGTCTCTTCTCTACATGGTGCTGTGTTCTGCAAAGAAGGGTTGCATCCACTGAAGACGACTGAAAGCTGGAGGACTGCGTTCGTTGCGACGGTGCTGGCACAGACACAGTAAGTGGCACCACCTGACCGGCACCCAAAACGACCCATTATAAATAAATGGCGCAGTGAAACACTGAGGTGTTGAGGAGGCAAACGGGATTAGTGAAACCAAGTTTGAACCCGCTCACAACCTTGATATTTCCCTTTTCTTGACTTCGAAGTGAGGCACGTAGCGTATGTTGTGAAGATGAACTGGATTCTAAATCTAGCACTTGCCTTCGTTTAGTTATCGTTAAAGGATATGAATACGAATGGGCCTGAAATAGTCATCAGGGGCTATCTAATGCCCACGCCTTGTTTGGATGGTGTAAAGCAGTTGCTGTTTTCTTGTTACTGAGATGATTAAAGGCAGCGATTACGATGAGTTCCAGAAAGGTTTACAGGGACGTGGGGGTGCTCAATGGTACGCCAGTGGCGAAAAAGCAGAGAAATCCGTCAAGAAAACGCAAAACGGGACCCCTTTTTTGGCCGTTGATTTTCACTCATGAACAGGTAACAGCTCAGAAAGCGGACGTATGAACGAGTTCACCGCAACGCGTTTGGTGGCACCATGCCAAACCATGCTCCAATCGAGTTGCTCCAGTTGTGCCGCTGCTGGCAACACAGCTCGTCCAAATCACCAACTAAACTAGTGGGTGGATCGCTTTTGGGGCGGAGCGCTTCTCAAGTACTGCTCAGCAACCACTGCATCTTCCGTCGTGAATGCGCCACTCTTCGCTTCCTTGGCAGCCAAGCTACATTGTGCATGTACCTTCCCGGCGCTCCCTTTCTAGTATCGCTTCCTTCGAGAAAAATATTTTTAAAAAGACATCGCTGTACATGGATGCAAAAATCTGCAACTTTGCAGCTTTCTTTAGGTTCAAAATTAGGATGGGATCGGGCGCTCCCGTCCATTTTTCTGCTCTAGCTCTTTTCTGCTCTCTTCTTCGGACGTTTCGTCGGTCTTCGTGAGATTTCAAAAAAGCAAATTGTAACACTCAATCGTCCCCGATAGTTGTCACTCACCTTCATATTGTTCATGTTGACCTCTTTGAGGGTGGGATCATTGTCGAGAAGTCGTTGCACGCACTGCTCAACGTCGGTGTCGTTGTCCGGCTCCGTGGGTCGGGTCTGCTCCGGCAAACTGCTTTTCACTGGAGCGGTGCCGGTGTCGTTCAAGATTCGCTCAGCCTCCTCCCATGATATGATTCGGTTCTCGTTCATAGCCTCTGAAAAATTGTCGATGAGCAAACCAAACCATTCAATAGAAAAAAAGAATATCAGTAACAGCCTTACTTAATAATTCTCCGATGTCGCAATCGCTTTGGCCTACTTCGGCCATCGCTTCGATGGCTTTGACAAAATCGTCGTCGGTCATGATCTCCTCGGGGCGGAGGGCCCCCGGCGTGTGAGGCACGGGCCCGTCCGACATCTGCAAGCTGGAAACTGATCCAGACTGATCTTCTTCTGCATCGCTCGTCGGCTCGAAGTCAAACATCGAGACACGTCTCTCAGTTTATAGTGTGGCCTAGGATGGTCGAGATGTCGTTAAAATAGCGAGGGCAAGGCGAAATGCGAAATAGTTCGAACTGATATTAGGAGGTAGAAGAGAGAACATGTGAACTGTTGTGAGAGAAAACAACGAAGATCAGCCCAGCTAAAAGCAGAGTTACAGGAAGAATAAACAAATATAAACAGCAGTAAAGAGCAGTTAGGAATACTGACTTCATTATGGAATCAAAAGGAGTTGGAGCAAGTTTAATCACATCTTTGATGAAAGTCGAGCACGGATCTCCAAGTTGTACAGGAGTCCTTCTTCAGCGGCTCATAACTCAAATCGATCATCCTGACCGCTGGCCGACTTCAAATGACAAATGCTGCTAAACTCATAAGAGTTGAGCAATATTGTAAAAATTACACCCAAACCCTTAAGCTTCAGAAGCGGCGTTGTGTTTGAGACGTAAAAGGCATAAAAGATTGGACTCATCTCTCCGCAAATTGCAAAGGAATTTGAGCAAGGTTTCAACGAAATGAAGAAGAGCGTGACTAATGGATCATGGTGCGCGACGACAGATCAGTTAATCGACGAACGGTGACGTTCTACAAGGAACAAGAGATGGCGTTGAACGACAGATGGTGACCAGATTGCTGTTGAATGATTCAAAGTTCAAAAAAATTGTAAACTTTGTGGGAGGCTATGTTTATGCTCACTGTGGTAAACCTGGTGGCTGTTACACAAGGCACTGCAACAGAATCCGGAAGTATCGGAAAAGAGATCAAGCCTTCCGAGGAAGTACATCAATAAGGCCGATGTCAGACTTTGCGAATCGCGCGATTCGCTACTAGCGATTCGCGCGATTCGCTAGCGTCCGCGGTCGCGTTGCGGTACCAGCCAATTGAGTGATTCACTGGCCGCGACGCGACCGCAGACGCTAGCGAATCGCGCGATTCGCAAAGTCTGACATCGGCCTAATGAAGATGAGAGCTGAGTGCTCGTCGTGACTATACTATATGCCGGTTGAACCGCCTTGGCCACAACTGGGACACAACGTTCATGTCAGAGTCCCCTTACTGTAACTTAACTGGTAGCACACTTGCCCGGAAAGCGAGAGGTGCGGGTTCGAGTCCCGCCTGGGGCGAAAGTTTTGTTCACAACCCAGCATTCTTGTGATAACATTCGTACTGCGAACTGCGGTGTAAAACAGCAGTTATCCAACAAAAATCCCCTTATTTCTCCTTCCCAACAAAAACCGGACATAATATCAGGATAATATGAAATTTCATGGGGTTAATCACTGCTGTGTAGTACTTATGGCTACTGTTAAAACCCCTCCAACGGTTGATCGTGCCACAGCTTCGTTGGACTTGAAGTTACTTCTCTTTTCCAACTCCACCCCAGGAATCCACCGAAATTGATTCGAACTGTTATCATTCGTGTCATGCAGTTCCGATCGGGAGGTCTTGCTCTGGCACGGTATGTAAGCGTTAATTTTTATAAGAGCCAGCTCGGATGAAAACTTGCGTAAGCTGTTTGGAAAACATGAACAAATGGAAGAAGAGTGAGTGATTGATCACCTCAGTGTTGTGAGTCGAGCAACAACTTGGTATTTATTTGGTAAACACTAACTCATATTTATTTGGTAAACAATGAAAGGGAGCTAGACGTCTACATACTGCTGGGAAGCATTGAAGGTCGATGAGCCAAGAACTAGCCTACTCAATGTACCTAACAGCAATGCTTTTTAATGAATTACACCAGCTGACCTGCTTCGTTTCTTGTCTGCGAATATATTTCAGAAGAGACAAGTACAATGAGAAATAAAAACCTGAGCCAGCAGTCCCTAGTGCAAGCATGAGGCATAGCCATGCACTTGAATTTGAAGAGCCCGCCAATTTCTACTGGCAAAAAATAGCTGGCCAAAAACTAGATCTCACTCAAGTACTTCTTCGTTCGGGAGTAGGAGAAAACTGATTCTTCGTGCATTCAAATTGCATCAAGTCGAAGGCGGTGTAGTGGTAATTGAAGCTGCTTAACACGTCCACGGTCCGGAGATCAAATACTGGACGGTACGACTACTGAGCCTACCGAGCCTTCTATCGCTCCAGAGGTGGTTGTGGAACAGATTGATCTGGAAGGACACAAAACCCATCGGCTGGCCCTCGCGCAAGCCACGTATAGGGCAAATCGCATTCAAACTTCTACATTTTTATGAATGAGTTGAACTGTATGGCACATCCCAGAAAGAGGATTAATTATCGACGAATGATTTGCTTTATTTCTCTTCACCCTTCACTTGGGCGGAAGTTGTAGACTGGCAACCACGTGCTTACCCCTGCTTACCACGTGCGCAGCCCAGGGATCGAATCCTGGGTCGTGCGTCGTCCGGGCCTTCCATTTGTTCTCCGAAGATTGCATTTAGCGACCAAAATTACTCCTGTAAGGACATGAAACAGCCATTGGACTGATCTCATGCAAGCCACCGAAGGGCGAATGGATTCTACTGCCCAAGTGCACAGTCTGTGATCAACTACGCCCGTCATCTCTCGTATTCGGGCCAATTGGGCACCGTAATTGTCTGGAAGGATGAAAATAATACTTTACAGTCGGCTGGAACCCACAAGTCATTGATAGCCCAAATTCGCAATTAGCCTACGAAGTAAGCTGAAGCACTACGAATACACCTGGCAAGAGAAATGCGTTCGATTTCCAAAGGGACTGATCTTCGACAAGCGCTTTATTCTTCATCCTTTATATTTCACTTCCCCCAGAGCTCAACGCTTGCAGCATCTCATTGTTAGCGCTGTGCTAAAAACTCTTATGTTTATACCCAATGTTTCATCCCTACAGTTTTCTAATTGATGAATCTCCAGAAAAGCAGCTCACCTACGATCATCGACGTCAGTAACGGGTGGAAACTTGGCTGATACATATATCTACAATTTTTCTTACTCTGCTTCAGAAATGAGAATACAAAAAGAGTTGTTGACAGGTCTTCTGCAAAAGTTTAGAAATCGTAATAGCGACGGCAATCAAGAGCAAGGGGTTAACAACAAGCAAAGGGTTGTTCTGACGAAGATATATGTGAGGACTGCCAGGTTCTCAGAGGTAGCTAATCAATTGACAAAATACACAGAAAACTCAAGTACGCCGCCAACGCTTCACTTTTTACTTCTTAACATCCAATCATTCAATAACGCCGAACAGATGTGTTCTCTCTAATACGAACGGGTTATAAAATGCGGATATAAAAACGTTACAAACAAAACAGGAAAGGGTTCTAAACTGCTCAGTCAATCGATAATCGCAAATATTGAAGAATTTCTGAGACAGCAACATTTTGGTCGCAAAAACATGTGACGAAGGGAAGGAATTCTAAGTTGAGTCACTGAGAACTCTCCAGCTTCCTCTCGCCACATGACAGGCAAGATTAAAGCAAGCAGCTTTCCTATGGGCTGAAAGTGGGCCACCCACCGTGCTCGATAGGAAACCGATCTGAGAAGAGTCCCTACCGGACCACGATCTCCTCAGATGCACTTGACCAGTTGTTGATAGAAGGCAATGGATGTGAATGTAAAAAAAGATTCTATTCATGCCTTTCCTTCCTTCTATTGTGTTTTCGTCCAGACAAGGCAAACCTGTTTTCAGTTCTAAATTCAGCCTAGTCAAAAATTTACATTTCTGCAAGTCAAAAAAACAACTGCTGGGACGGTTGATTCCCTTTTCAGAACGAAAGATTCCCTTTTCAGAACAGGGGATACGACATGATGTTTTTGGAGGTGGATGAAGGTGAAACACACCTAGTCAACAAGCAAGCGGTATAAAAAGGATCTCCCTGGATAAAAAGGATGAAGGACATGCCGTTGATCAATCCATTCTACTTCCATTTGTACATTCGTAGTGGCGTTTGAATGCGATGTGGCCTATACAATGACTTGCGGGGCCAGCCGATGTACAAGTCAGTGTTCTGGTACCAATTAACCGACCCCGGAGGGATGGAAGGCTTGGTTGGCCCGGGCGACTCACGACCCAGGATTTGATCCCCGGACCGCTCGCGTGGTAAGCGCGCCACTTGTCACTACACCACTTCCGCCCAAGGGTGAGGGGTATGCGGGTTCCGAAGCGAAGGGCATGTTTTCATCGGCCTAGCAAGGCCATACCAGCGCTGCTCGCGTAGCTGCCTGCTCACACATTGCCATCTGACTCTACCCGCTCTAGCAGAGACAGCACTAGCGTGGAGAAGTCAGCACCAATGAGAAACGCCTAAGCGCAAGTCAGCGTGCAAAAGTGACCTAATTTCTTGGGTTCTAGGCCGTTTTACTAGTTTTTTTTTCGTCTCTGCATCACTGACCACCTCCATTTCTCCTCAATTTCAAGTGTGCCACCTTTTCATCGCGAAACTCAGCCTTCAAGAGCGCCTGAATTGTCATCCACTGTCACCACGGTCTAACTACCGCTTTTCTTTTTCTTGTAGCATTTTTCACGCTTTTGGAGGTAAGCTTCATCCTTTAGCTCAACAGCTTTGCTGATTTTCCGACGCTTTTTCGATGCAGACCTTTGTAGAGCGGAAACGGTGACTGCCGAAGGAGGGTTTGTTTTTCCCCCCGCCCCAGAACCACATTTTTAAGAAGTGGTATTATGTAAGGGAAGTCTTTTGCAAATTGTGTCCTAGTAATATTTTTTACTTATTGAGCCTTCCAAATTTTCGCCTATGTACTCGTTGGAAAGAGTGGGTTCAAAAGTGAAGCACTACAAATTTGTACCGATAAGAGCGGTTTGATTTTTGTAGAACAAAAACGCCCAGACATTTCTCGGTAATGATATATTTTTTCAAATGTTTACTTTTTTCTTCAGAAAATTCTTCTTTACTTGGCATACATCGTCTTCTAACTTCACTGCGGAGTAAGTAGAAGTAAGCAGTAGTACCGACCGTAAAGTTATAGGGTTTACCTTGTAAAATTTTAGAGTCAAAGTAGTAGTGAGGTCTGAAAGTTGGCACTGGAGAGACTTCTCAGATGTCATGAGGAAACCAGGCAATCAAAAGAGAGAGAGTTTTTCGAAGCTATCCCGTGCCGAAGGAACTATCTTTCAAACAGTACAACACATATTTTCTAGAAATAACAGCTTTAAAACGTGCGGAGAAGAGCATAGCAGAGAAATTGTGGGAAAGACTTTGATGTTCATCATCCAATGGAACAGGCACCAAAGTTCTTGGTAGATAATGAAAACAAAAAACGACGAACAGGCGGCGAGGCGCGGCTGCGGTGGCGATCACGGGCCAATCTGTCGATCGCTGCGTGATGTGCCGCCGTTCGAATTTCATTACAATAAGTGGCTGGGATAGGTTTAGCTGTGCTAAGCCATACGCGATTAGAGTGGCGTTAAGAAGAGATTTTCACCTAGTTGCGAGATGGCTACGACAGCTTCGTTTGTCATCATTTTGCTCACCAGATTGTTTATGTTCACCTCGGCGCCAGATTGAGTGAGCTTTTTCCTGAACAGCACAGCTCGCTCGTTGTCAACACGCAGACACGTATGTTGTGGACTACCGTCGTGCAGGCTACAAAAAAAAAACTCTTGCACTTCAGCGTCATGGCCGTAGCGCTTTTTAGAGGCCGTTCTTTTCTTGGCCGTTTCTGATGCGTAAAGGTATCGGTTTGCTACACCACTACATTCCAAGAAACTTGGTTGCTAACGAATCAATAATTATGAAGACTTTTGACAAATTTAGAATAATCGATGTGTGTTGTTTCCTCGTTTTTATGTTGTTTCCCTTTTCACGTGTTTTGCTATCTGTTTAAATAATTGATTGTTTATAACGCCATGGCTTCCATGTATTTTGGCGCATTTGATAGCAAATCATTAGCAAACCGAATGCACAAGAAATAAATAAATTAAATAAATACATCACTCTCCATACAGAAATGCGTGGCATGAATTTTTTTAGATATCCAGAATAAACAACTCTGCGAAAACAACTCACACACTGCGACCAGCCCAAAGCCCCTGGTTGGAGCCAAGGGGGCGCATGGATATGAAGTAATAGATGTTGGGGATGGTCCCGCATAAGGTAGCACGTCGTAGGAAAGGAATGATTTCAACCTTACGGATTTGGATAGTAGAGACAACCGTTTGAGCATGATATATTAGGAGCTAGCAAGTGAGTGAAATAATAAAATGTACATTTGGAATCTTCATTGACGGATTTAACACGTTGACGACATCGCGCGTTTTGGCATTTTTGGCCGCGTGGGACCAGAGCGGTTCTGCGAGCGCCGCCGCCTCACAACAAATCTGTGGATTTTGAGCTTTAAATACGCAATACTTCGATGCGACAAAATGTTTCACTGATATTCGGTGTGTCAAACTTATTGGAAGGTACACATGTGAAAGTGCGGTCGAATGATGTGTTACAGCATTGAAAAGGCAAGTTTCACTTACTTTTGCTTTAGTGATTTCAAAATTATTTTGGACGTGGTTGTTTCGGTAAAAACACATATCTTGCCACACGAGTAGCTTTGTACTCACTTCTAATATTCTTTTTTATCTACATGTTCGTGTTAATGAAGAGAAAATGAGGACTGAACCTGAGACGGATGATATCAAACTTCCGTGCCGCGTCGAAAAAACCTCTGTCCAAACTAAAGGAGTATTCTAGGTCGTCTATAAGCCGCATGCTTCTCGTTATGTTGGGTATCGGCCACAATGAACACCTGACACTGGGACAAGAAATGGACTTCGTTCAAGATAAGAAATGATAAAGGGCATGTGGCAAGGTATTAAGTTGCCACAAATAGTCCATTGCGGCGTGCAATACGCCGGCAAACCTAATTGCCGCAGCTAGTGTTCCAGGGTTCGTTAAAGAATTAAATGTTGAACTTGTGTTTTTACTTTCTGCCTCGAGAGTTTTTAGGTGGTAAATTTTTATTCTGGCCAACGCTTAGACGGACTCGTCGTTTTCAAAGGCCTGAATGGAACGTTGGCCAGAATAAAGATTTACCACCTAAAAACCTCGAGGCAGAAGTAAAAACACAAGCACAACATCAACGAAAATGCCGAGGTTTCAAGATGAGAGGACTTGGAATTTGTTACAAATGGGAGCGTCTCCGCCCACACAGTTCCACGGCGTGAAGTACGACAAGTAACAGTCTTCCTACTTTTCCGATTGTTTCACGAAACAGTGGTAATTTCTAGTTCTTCTCGTCCTTATCATTATGGATAGGTCTCGAGCTAGGGTAAGTGAGGGGGATGGGCATGCGGCCGAGGGGGGGACTAGACACCTTCAAGAACCACACATCCTAAAATAGGATTAGCAAGAATGAGTGAGAGTAAAGAAGTTTAAAGACCAATTAATCAATAATTCGAAGATTCATAACAAATCTATTGGACTGGTTTGATGTCTCGCATTGTCGCCCCCCGTAGAAAGCTATCCGAGGTACACAATAATTGTTGAAATATTATCTCAACACGCATTGATCCTTCAACTGGAGCGTCAACTAACAAGGCACATAAAAATAACGAAGTCTAAGATCATACGGGTCAAACTCCTCCAACGGTCACTCATCAGAGACTCACTACGTCTAGAGACTGTTGAGCTCCCAATTACCCCAAGGTATACTTAAGTATACTTGGGAAAACCATCCAAGGCTCAGAGAGAGGCAAGCATGAAATCACCGATTCCCGTTCATTGCATGCAAAAAAATATGGCATGCCTAGCATGGGCAGAGGCGGGTTACTAGCAAGTGGTGGCACTTTCCACGCGATGGTTTGGGGCGAAATCGTGGTTCAAAGCTTTCTAGGGCCAACAGAGACTCCATATATCCGTTGATCATTTGTTATCAGATTTGCCTTGGAAGCTAAAGACAGCGCCTTGAGTATTAGCTGGTACTTCATTGTGTAGGGCCAAATCGCCTTCGAATTCTGCTACGGTTTCCAATCAAAATGGGTTGTAGATGTGCGTAACATAGCAAAAAGGATTGATCAACGCCAATTACTCTAACCTTCATCCATTCATGCTGTGGATGTGCATGTTCTTCAGTCCATCATGGATGATATTTGCTGAAACGTCGACTAAAAGCCACATAAAAATCGAAGCGCTATAGAATTGTTTTGCTTTGATTTTATCCATTTTGAAACAATTATGCAAGTACCTGCAGCCGGTTTCGGTCAAAATGGAAGGTGCTATGGCGTCTTTGAGTTTTTGCTCTGGGAGCGCTATTGAGGCTTTGGTGGCGGTTGTGCAAAATGCATGAGAATTATCAAAGTTCATACTCAAAGTTAGTTTGCAGCCAATCAACAAAATAAGAAGCAGCTACGCTCTCCTTCCCATCTGACCAGCAACAACAAGTAGGGTTAGCGTGTTAATGCTACTGTAGAAAAAAAAGTGAAGGAAGACACCAAGAGCAGGATCGAATGGCGACTGGTGGCAACAGATGTAATGCATGGGGTGTGTCCTCCACCGAACTACTTCGTCTCCAAACACTTGAATGGCCGCTCAATCGACGAATACGATGCATTACAATGAAAACTCGTCCGCGATTTGCATTAAGAACTCCTTGATGATGAATCGCCTAGAACGCTAATACATGCTGGACGTGGAAACTAAACCAAATTACGACAGATTGAAAAGGAAGCGTTCGAATGGCAAACTGCGCGACATGTATAACACTTCCCTTGAAAAGAGCAATATGGGAGGGCAAAAGGCTGAGTTGGACCTACATAGTGTAGGAAGCAAAAGTAGCCACGGCGTCATTTCACCTTCAGATCCAAACCAGTCAGTCTCCACAACAGCTTCGGGTTTGCCGTTAGCTTCGGGTCATGTGTAATCTTAACCCATCATCACGTCAAAGGCGCATCGTGCTTGCGAGGGCGGTCACCCAGGAAATACCCAGTTTCTCCGAAACGGTTTTTTGCATGATATAGAGGTACATGCATGGAACACAGAACTGTGGTTCATTTTTCCTGAGCGACCCTCTGAATACCAAAAAAGGAGCGAAGAAAAATTCTTAAGAACTGCCGTTCTTAACTTTCTTCAATTTTTAGCCAAAGTCTACGTATAAAGGTTGCTGATGGTCCTAATTATAGATATGACATAAGTTGTTTACGCTGACGCTATTTTTCGCGAATTTTGAAACGCCAACACAAAATGCAAAAAATTGTCACTGCGAGGATTCGAACCACGGACCACTTCATCACCTTTTTTGGTATTCAGAGGGCCGCTCAGGAAAAATGAACTACAGTTCTGTGTTCCATGCATGTGCCCCTATATCATGCAAAAACCGTTTTGAGAAAAGCTGGGCATTTCCTGAAAGACCTTCCTCGTAGTGAAGCAACTTTTTCTAGTAATAGGGTAGAATGGCAAAGGTGGTGCTTCGTTTTCTACTCAAAAGGGCATAGCAAGGGAGAAGGGGCTTACTTTTTGGTCTCCACCGCTCACCATTGCAAACGCGGTGGTCTCTGCCCTTTTTGCCCGCTCTCCTTTTTGAACACTCACCAGGGTCATTCAACTTCTGATGAAGTTTCACTCCCGATATACGATAGAAAGCGCTGATTACAAAAATGGAAATTGGAACTGCAAAGTTAGGCGATCTTGAAAGCCCGAAGGCTTGCACGGTTTGCTAACGGTTTACTGTCAGCCAATTTTGACTGCTCACATTCCTTGTCAGTTCATTTTGCAGTTTTACTTCATATTTATA
>MU883196.1:0-12278 GCA_036418205.1 Ostertagia ostertagi
ACTTGTTGCCGCGCGACGGGCCTCCTGTCGGGCACCCGAATAGGAACGGGTAATCGAGCATACAACTAGGGCCCTGTTCGTTCTTCAACGCTCCCAGCCGACGAAATCAAGAAAACTGGCAGATCAGGAATTCGGAAATCACATTTCATTTATCATCCTGAAAATAAGTGTGAAAAATCTTGTTGAGGGTTTGAAAGCAGAGGCTTGGCAAGAGCAGGCTGGCTTTTGTATGAATGGAGTACTTGTTATCCAGACCCCTTATAAATTATACATTTACATTTACAAACTTAATGATTAAAATTATTAAGTAAAATAGCAAATCTTTTATAAAATCTATTTCTGTTTGGCAATGGCAAATGCATTGCTAGTGGCTCACCGACTGAGGACCGGGCCGATTTGGCAAGGCACTCATGCTAAGCGGAGCTTTGGTTGATCTAACCTTCTACCCGACGTCAAGGTGACCTTTACCAGAAAAATGTAAAAGAACCTAAAATTTTGCGAATTTAGCAATGAATAGAGGGGTTTGAGAGTGCATTAAAGTTGTATAAATGCACTACACACTTATAAATATTTCATTTCCTTTGTTATGAATGTGAGAAATGAAAGAGCATCTCATATTCTTCTTTAAAAGTGCTCTGTTGGATTCCTGATGTGGGATATAGAAATGTCTATTTTGGCTGTACTTGGAAAAGCCTTAAGGTAGAACTAAGCAGAAATGTCGTTGGACTTTTGTGCGGTTCAAATGTTAGCGTCATCGCTAGAATGGATACATTTTTATGAAGTTGTTTGCAATGGACTAATCTAAAGTACAAATTTGCCTTGTCGGAATTGCTTTTCTTATAAGCTCTTCGTGGTGGATTGCTGCAATTAGTTTCCTTCAGATCACGAAGTAGCAATTTTCCAAAGTGCCCTCGATTGTGCTCGGTAGACTGGAAAGGGAACCAAACTTTGATCATGGCGTAGGATATGGATACAAGTTGATTTGTAGGAATCGGCGAGTGGGTACTGTTCTTGGCAGGAAACAACCTATGCTAAATATCTGTCCCAAAAATTCATCACAAACCAGGGACCCACAGAGGCACACTTCTCGCACAGATGACAAAGCTGACCCGCTGGGATCTAACTGACCCAAGGCAGCCACCTGAAGGAGATGGTATTAACGTGCTGGGGCAGAACAGTTATCATTTGGCCGGGTAACAGCTGCCTATGGTGACACGACTTGCCCATTTGGTTATTCCCGTTGGATTTTGAAGGAAACATGCGAAGAGGTTGCATAGGTCATTTTTGGCTGACACAGTTGTAGATTATGGAAAACTTCTATTCATCTTGACCCACTTAAACCGTTGCATAGGCCACATCTGCATTCAAAAGCTGCACGATTTTCGAATAGAAGTCATATACATGGCGTATCTCAGGAAAAAATTGACCAACGCCATGAAATCGATCCTATTCTTACGAATAGTCAAATATACATTTCATGCACTGCATAGAAATGAAGCATCGGAAATTAGGTGGAGAAATACCTGTGGAATGCGCCACGTATTGAGCTTCTTCACGAATTTGTGAAGATGAGTGAATAGCAGTTAATCCACGAGCAAAATTAGCCAATGACCAGGTTGGCAGGGTAGTTCCGGTCAAGTATGTATAATGCTAGATAAGCGACCCTGGTAGGATGAAAGAACTGGTGACAGGAAAAGCCGCGTATCCTACCTGGTTAGAAAATTAAGATCACAGCGTATTCTCGGAGTTATGGGTGCTATGTCCATTCGTTGACTATCAAAAAATGAAAGATCAATCTTTCTTCGGACATTCTATTAGGTCGGTCCATAATTTTTGAGAACCTTTGGTGTTTTTCGATTTAATTACTTATCTTATTTCTCTGATGTATTTATTCAGCATAGTATACATCACCATTATTACAACATATCGCCAATGCGAGGGTGGGTATTCAGTGTCTCTCTTGTAGAATTTCATAGAGTTCTGATCGAAGAAATATTGGATGTCGATTTTGACTTTATGGTGATTCAAGTGAGATTTCTTCTCCAGAAGGTGATTGAGAGAGGAGAGCGGATAGTCGTTCGTTGACAGGATTAGTGCTACAAGGCGGAGCTAAAAGAACTGACCGCCCGAGAGTCTCCAATTTTTTAGGAATTTTCTTAGCAAGGCGGGCTCGAACGACCTCAGAAAAAATAGAAGATTGTTAACAAAGGACAGCGGACGTTTGTTGGCACAAGGTTACTGTTACAAGGTGAAGTTAAAAGAACAAACCGCCTGAGGGTCTCCAATTTTTCTTACATTCCCTTAGCAAGGTGGACTCGAGAACCTTAGAAATAATAGATTTATCTTGCTTTGCTTCAATTGAAGGCATCGATCATCAAAACTGGCAGTTATCTTCGCCAGCGACAGCATTAGGAGGTTAGGGAGTAGAAGAAGAAGAAGAGTGGGCAGTTGCTCGCTAGCTGCAACACGACAGACCGATCAAATCGGTAGGTCTAGGTATGATCGATTCCTCCAGTACGCCGAGCTGAAGAAGAATTCTGTTAAGAAGTAGTCCTCCCACTCGGTTTCCTTGGGTGCCGCGTTGGAGTCTCGAGAGGAGTTGGGGTTTTGCTGTCAGAACTCCCGAATCGTTTAAGCAAATCTACTGCGGCTCGTGGATTTGTTAGCACACTGCACCCAGTCCACATCACCAATGAGTATTATGGATGGTCATCCGAAGGAACTATGGGAAACCAACAGGAACTTGATGATGTCAGATCGGGTTGAGAACTGATTTCGGGACAACAGCATATAGAATACAAACTATATATATTCAACCTTAGCGGCTTTATCGAGATGTCTCAGTAGTTTCACCTTAGCACCCAAAAGCGCTCTGACAAATAGCCCACTTTGTTCGGATTCTTTTCCAATGGCGCCAGGATAGAGCATCGAGATTGCCAGTCACGGGGTGGTTGGAGTGTGGATCATCTTCGAATGAAAGGAGGGAACCCTGAGTAGATATAACAGTGGATTGAAGAATGTGCCCTCAACTATCTTCTGGTTTAGTCCTACATATAGCTTGGCGCGTGGAAGATCCTAATCGGTAGTCATGAAGAAGGAGGCTCAGAAATAGGTTTCGAAATGGAGAAATCCTAGCTAAAGAAAGCAACAAGCGAGGCTAGCCTATCGGACAGGCGAGCTTGTGTGCTGTTCGGTTGGGGGGAGCGACTCTTTGGAAAGCTCAATTAGCAAAAGATAATTGTACACAATATCTGATGTGAGGTCTCAAATATGGACCACCTGATACTTTTCATTTCAAAAATTGCAAAAAAATTCAATGAATTTCGGCCATAAAGATTGTATCACTAATTAGCCCATTTCTGATACGACCATCATCATTCAAAGCGAAGCGGCATGTGGTAACCGTAACCATAAAGCATCACAACCAAGGATACTTGCCGGTTTTTAGACCGTCTGGGATTTTTGCTCGCACATAAAATGTCTGAAGCATTACAACCAGCCAGATGTTAGAATGAGCTTCAAAAATAGGAGTCATGGCTCAGACACTTTGTTAATGGGCTTCATTTATCCATGAACTTCAAGTCTCGTCCAATTAAGGTCCAAAAAAATTCTTACAGCACCGGCGGGGACTTCTCGTCAAAATTTAGGGTCGGACGTTGTCACAGCCAGAGTTAACGATCCGTTCGCACCATTCGAACAAGGGGATCGCGTTTGTGAGTCCAGGAAGGAGGTCGCATTTTGGGGTTTAGTAAAGTTATCATCGTGGGAACGGAGGACGCTAAAGGGACTGTGTTTGGGCGGATTTTTTGGACGAATTTGGATTTGGTGAAAGTTTTGCGGATGTAGGGAGGATTTGGCAAAATCAGGAGGATTTGCTGCTTCATTATACTAGTTTACCCCCTCCCACTCCTCCCCTCCCTCCCCTCGCCCCTGCTCGGGGTCGCTTCGAAGGAATGAAAAGTGGACGGAGTAGGGTGTGTCGAATGGTCTCGGAGAGTTGGGTTTGTCGACTAGTCTCAGAATAAAATACTATGGAAACAACCATGATAGTGAAGGTGGTGGCCGGAGAAGGGGAAGGGGGACTGTATTGGGAGGAGCCTTCTAAGACTTATGGTGATGGCGGGGGGGGGGGTCGAAAAATTCTTGAAAAAGTGCGAATGTGACGGTTAACTTTGGTCACAACTCCAAAGTACATCGTCTATACGGAATTGTTAGTCATGTTCTACGATCTATGTCAAGGGACTGCTTCCCACAACACACGCGTGATTATGAATAGCTGATACGAACAGGTGGGAATCGGTTCCGCATGGGGGAGTCCACGTGGGGCAGACTGGCTAATATCCACGCTAATCAAGTCATCATCACACAAGCGCATGCAGTGCAGCACGTAATTTTGTGATCTCTCATCAAGGCCGCATTCAATTAGCTCCCAGGGGAGAGCTGCAACTTTACGAAACAGAAGAAATAACGGGGATAAATTCAAAATAAGTTGTTCAGCAAACTCCAACCTCTCCCTTCATAGGACCTCGGCATTGTTTTCACTTATTATATTATGTTATTCTTCTGCCAACGAGGCTGTTATGTGATAGTGATGATACGTGTCTGGGACGGTAGTAAAGTGCCATAGACTGGGAGTTAAAGGTGGTGAACTACGGCCGTAAGCGGTGAATAATGAAAGGCGAGACAGCCAGATGACCCCGCTCTGAATGGCGAGCTTCACTACATTCCTAGCAAAAGTCGCGTCGCCATGGACTTGAACCATGTAATGCAGCGCCCATGAGCGCGACGTTTGCCACTGCACCACAAAGCATTGCTGTGTTACTTCGAAAGAATTGTAGAAAGCAAGGTAGGATCCTATGAGGGTTGCAAAACATCCAGTATCATGGAGAACTGATCCCGCGAGCGATCCAATGTCAACAAGGAACGAACCCACTGCGCCAATCGACGTGTTTGTAACCTAGGATCATGGCCTAGATGATTGTACAGTAGTGAAATGCTCCCGGGACCAAGGAAGGAGCTATAACACGATCAATAAGTGGAACACTGCGGGGACAGCTGATCACCTTATTGGCAGAAAGTTATCAATATTATCGATAGCTCCAGTGGCTTTCTTGCTGCCTCACTCAACACCTTCCACGTAACCCCTTTCTTCCCTGCGCTCTGCGCATGGCAGGGACGGAGAGACGCTCAATGCGACCAATGCATGACGTGCAGAGAAAGGGGAAGTGCATGGGGATTGAAGAGACGCAGATAGACGGCGACTAAAATGTACTCAGGGGTACATTTTAGTCGCCCTCTACATGACCCTCTGCGTCTCTGCAATCTCCACGCACTTTCCCCTTTCTCTGCCGGGTTCGCCGCCTAGGCTAGGTGCCACCTAATACGTTCGCCACTTAACATGTGGTATAGACCTCGCCCTCTGCGGGAGGTCAGCGTGAATTTCCGCCCTTTCCCCATGCTTTTTGAGTGCCGACGAAGGCGAGGTCAACGTGACCTATTGGCCAGCTATAGACTGGCTATTTAGGGGACTTTACTACCGTCCCTGACGTTTCGACACGTTAGGCCGCTGATAAAGGTCTCCAACTAACAACCTCGTTGGCAGAAGAATAACATCACAATCCGAGATAAGTGATTTTCAACCTCCACAATGTACATATACCCGTATTTAAAGGCACCGATTACGATAAAGAGGGAGCGCATCGGGGAAGCATATGCACCACACGAATCAGTTACTTGGCAAGGAAGCGAGTGTGGCGCTTTCACGACGAAGGTGCGCTGTTGCTGAGCAGGACTTCGAAAGCACTCCGCCCCAAAAGCGATCCGCCCACTAGTTCTTGGTGATTTGGACGAGCTGCGTTGCCAGCAGCGGCACAACTAGAAGCAACTCGACTGTAGCATGGATTGGAATGCTAACATTAGCGCTTTGGGCACTAAACTCGTCATGAAGTCAGCTTTCTGAGCTGTTTGCCTGTCTATGGAGCGAAAACTAACAGTTGCAAAAGGAGATCCGTTTTACGTTGTCCTTTGTTTTTTTGCTACTGGCGTATCACTGAGTACCTTCTATCTCCTATAAACCCTTCTTGAATCTATCGTGACCACTGCCTTTAAACGCGGGACTGCATTGGATTTTGAACGGCCCATCACTCAGTGCTAGAGGGGTCATTGTTTTGATTGCTATCTCTGAACAGAATAGATTTTGCTCCCAGTCAAAAAAAACGCTTTCATCGGTGCAAGTTGAACGCCCCGAGTGAATTTGAGATTTTTTGTCTCCATTACTAGATTTGAGCTCCACTAACGCTCGTGGA
The DNA here is from genome assembly GCA_036418205.1 of Ostertagia ostertagi. NCBI lineage: Eukaryota > Metazoa > Nematoda > Chromadorea > Rhabditida > Trichostrongylidae > Ostertagia > Ostertagia ostertagi. The sequence goes on from MU883196.1 coordinate 6,306, forward strand.
AGTAACTGTATGCGTTTTAAGTCTATACGTTGACTTACCCCTTCGACTACTGGTGGTACACATGTGTACCACTTCCGTAGTAAATGACACTACCAAGTTTTGGGAATCATTGGGACAGGGGCGTGCGCTTGGAGGCGGAACTGTGGAAAAAGAAACTATAATTGTTACTCTCACAACGAGTCGTCACAACTGGGTCAACACAGAATTGCCCTGGATAAGCTAAACTTTTAACTACTGTTGTACAATGCGACCACGCGTAGTAAAGGGTACTACTCCAGTTTCGGAATTCCTTGAGATTCTGGCTCCGTTTCAGGCATAAAATATACTAGCAAATATCAAAAACCTTCCAAATTTTAGTTGAACTCGAAAGCTCTTCTCCGCAGGGGAACCTGATTTCATTAATGTTCCGCGAAGAAAGTTTTGGACCGTGGCTAGAATTCTTGCACGCAGATAAAGAATGAAGCTTTTTTCGCTGACCAAAGCCTTCTGGCATGCGCTACACATTTCATACCGCATCCATTCGAAGTCGTAGTGGCATTCAAATGTGTTATGACTATACACATTGACTTTAAGATCCAGCCAATGTTAGAGGCAAAATGCTTTTATCCCTGTGTAAATCTGAAACCAACAGGCCGACCTCGGAAAGACGAAAAACTTAGTTGGCCTGGACGAAATTCGATGCGGGATTTCAACCAAGAACAATGTGCATAATTAGCTGCTGATCTTGATACCTCACCATTTCGCCCGGTACCGTTTTATTGTGCTACCAGGTTTGCTCCGCCCGCTATCGCGCGCATCACAGGGTAGGGAGGAACCACGGAATAGCAGCATGACGTACTCCATTAACCACCTCACTATTGAATGTGTTATACCTCCTTATACCCCTTCTCTCCGGCGCATGGCAGCGCCATGTTCTCCCTCCCTTTCTCCTCTCCCCTTCCCTCCCTCTTTCTCTCTCCCCCTCCCCTCCCTTCCAGCCTCCCCTTTCTTGCCCCCTTCCCCCCCCTCTCCCCCCCCCCCCGCTCATCCGGCTGCCACGGCAGCACCATGTAGAATGAGACTGAGTGTGCTCGATCGGTGTTTATATAGCCGCTGTGGGTGTTATCATGATCATGACATCAACATCACGAAGTGTTGCCCTTCGTACTCCCTGGTTTTGTGAGCGGTTGGTCCGGACGGACAGAACGACACACACACACCGACAAACCGACACACCAAAGTTCTGGTTTATATAATGAAGTGATAAAAATTAGTCAATGGATATGAGCAATTGCGGTAGCCACTCACGTTTTTCAATGGAAGTGGGTTTTAAAGGCAAAAGTCGGGCTCAATAAGGGGGTATTATGGCGATTGAAACTGAGTATAGAGATGCGAAGTGGAACGACAGTGGAGAAAAAACTGAGAAAAACCGTCGACAAGGCCGTTAACAAAACCCTCTTTCCCACTAGCAGTGAAGGAGGCTTGGGGAAGAGGCACGTACAAACAAGTTTTCTGGAGATGTCAGTCGTTCTATCGGTTGATACGGCAATCAACCTAGCTGATTTCACACGTTATGCCAGCCACGCACCACTTCCGGAGGTGGGCGGTCCTGGATTGACCAGGCGGCCCTGGATTGAAACCGAACGCCCCGGGGCCTTAACGGGTTTTTCAAGGTGGGAAGTTGCTGCAATGTGTGCAGCTACCCACATACAACCTCCAGGCACGGGAATTACTTCTCTAGCGTGCCTGAGCCCGACCTTTGCCTTTAAGCGAGCTGACCGAGACCATGCTTCAAGAGCACACATTCACGCAATAGAAATCGGACTGAGGAATTAAAATTTAGCTAAGTTGGGGAAAAAAACACTCGAGTAGGATTTCTCACACATTTATCCGAAAAAATGCTAGAGGAAATTATTGCTCGAAAAACACATGAAAATTACAAGGTATCAAAAGGTAAATAGAATTAGTTCACAAGAAAAGCATAACCAACCAGCAAACCCAAGCCAGGCCAATCCAGGTCATCAGGATCCTCCTGCCCTTGGTTCTTAGATTGACACTCAAAGGGATAGGAGAGTGATGCCATTAAGCGATTCCACGATTTATGCACAGTAGAAGCTCTCAATTACTTTTCCATTTACGTCTCCAAGGCATTATTGGGAACACATCTAGAGAGAATCATTCTCATAGCACTCGAAAAGAGCTTTCGGTAATTTTTCAGTGGACTTCTATAAAGAAGGATTGCTCAAGCCTAAAATACGTCATTCATCAACTTGGAATGTGATTGGCACGCATTTTTTGCGAAATTCATTCACGCCGAAATCTCTAAAGTGTCACCTCCTCTCTTCAAATACGATAAGGTCCACCCGCGCAGCAGCAGTCCACCCGTTACGATCGTATTGCCTTAGTCGGTCTCAGGACATCTGTCAACCGTGAGCCTTGGCGGTTCAGCGTTTTGTAGTGATGTCTGGGAGCTCTCACAAGTGCACACTATCACAGCATCTCCTCTTTCTTTATCTTCTTCAAAAGGCTTAGTCCCAATAAGACACAAAGTGTGTGCTTTTCCAGCTACGCTCTCACCCTTTGGTTGACAGAAGCCTTGTAACCGTCTTGATCTCTACCTTGGCCACTGTCATATTTGGACGTATCTTTCATTATGAAAATTGAATAATATCGGCGATATTAGCATATCATCGCTCCCACACAATCGTTGTGTAAATCCATGAAGCCCCATCATCAGCCCACACAACACATTGGCAAAAGTGTCCCCGATGTCGAACGGCACTCCTGTGATCTCTTCTTTTGTGCAGATTCTACTTAGTCTTTTTTTGCGGTACTAAAGGCTTTTTCAGAAAGTTCTGACATTTTTACCTCGAGTTTTTGGCTTATCGGTGTTAACGATGTCGACCACTACCCTCATCATCTTCAAGGCAGTACATAGCTTTCGTTACAATGATTTCTTTCCAGCTGCTGCAGAGCATATTTATTGCGAATCTTAGCCAAGTGCATCGTTAATATCTTGACCTGTTGCCGTTCCTTCCAGGCTTATTTTGAGCTGAAAAATCATGCAAACCTGCTCACTGAACATACCGTATTCAAGCTCATTGAAAATACTGTTTATAAGGCTTGAAATTGTGGTAAGAGAATGGTTCGGATCAAAGTTAGCTCAACTACGTGTGCGTGGCTCAATTCTTTTAGATGGAGTCTATTCTTCCCCTACCAACTAAATATACTGGGAATTCAGCGGACTGCCATTGCTGGCTCGGCTCAATTTTTTCTTGACTTTGGTTGAGTTCTTCTGTATTTCTATTCGTGCCCCTAGTTCCCTCTATGGCGCACTGTGTATGAATAAACAAATAAATAAGTGAATAAATAGATAAATAACTGGTATATGGAGCGAGAAAAGCTGTTAAAAGCAGTATTTGGAGCGATGACTGTCCCCTTGGGATTCAGACAAAATAACACATTAGACGGTGAAGGGTCACAAAACGACAGAACTTTTTGTAAGGCCTAATATATTAATCTACATTACATTAAAGTATTCATGATTTCGATGTTCTGTGTACATCTTGCACAGTGAGGGTCTACCGAAGGGAACTTGAATGTGCCATTTCAAAGTTAAGCTTGCTATTGCTTAACAAAGCTGTCTTTTCTTCACAATAAGCTAGCGTAGTGGTACAACTTTTTAATTTATTTATTTATTTATTTATTTATTTCAATACACTCAAAGGTGTGCACAATCACAGGAAATCTATCACGTAGGAAAAAGCACTTGAACGTTAAGAGGGCTACACGTGGGCTCATCATTTACACTAAAAATACGGACGACGAATATATTGAATGAATTGTGTTCTCACAGCTGAGGTGCGAAGTATGCCAGTAAAAGAGTAATAAGTAAAAGTACTTTTTTAAGAACGGATTCTTTATTCAATCTTGTTTATTGCTTATTCTTTGTTGTTTATTTATCACGTTGCGTAAGGCCAGCAGTTAAAAAGTAATACAACACACAGTGAGAAAAATAATTGGTCATTACAATTATGGAGATGGGATTTCAAGTGAATCTCAAATAACTAGGATAACCTGCGACTTGGAAGTTTGGTAGAAATCCGTCTTTTGCACTTTTTCATAATATTGGGAATATCAATATTTTTTTGTTTTTTATGTACGAGTAGAGCTCTCTGAATGTAAAAGTTTGCGCCACATGCATTGGCTCTTGGCCCTAGCTATGAGGATTTTAGTCTGACCACCCCTTGTGTGAGTGTGTGGTGGTGTAGAAGTAAAAGGGGCCAAATTCATTGGATTGAAACAGAAGCTTAGACCATGCAGACATCAGATAATTAAGCGCCGTGACTGGAGAGTTGAGAGATCAAAATATTTATTTTTAATTTATTTATTTCCGTATGCAAGAGAGGAAAACTGAACTTCTCAATGATGTACCCCGCCACCTCATTGGCTGGGCAGGAATATTTCTGCTTGTTTTGAAGCCGTGTAGTGTCTATTTGAGAAACTAATGGATTTTAACAATTTTTGTTGAATTCTGGTGGAGCTATCTGCCAGGTGGTTAGCTACTAGGCATTTTCTGAGAAAACACTAAGAATTCGTTCTCAGTCGACACAATGAAACTCTATACATATAAAAACTACGTGTTGTGGAATTCATTCTTTTTACGTGCAGTATACAGCTTGTTCCACCCGTGCTGAGATGTGAAGATTATTTTCAACTTTTGAGGATGCTTTCTAATTTTTCAGTTTTAGGTGTAGTGATTCAAGGGATCCGCTTTTGTAAACCCCTGTTCCTGATCCTCTAACCGCGATACTTTTGGGAATTTTTCCGAAAAAATCATGAGTTCCTCAATTAGTTGTGTAGTTCTATGAAATCACGCGTCTTTCAAGTCTCGAGAAGCATAAGAGCTGATAGGCGAGTATCTACAATCTAACTATTGAAAACGAGGTCTTAGATCACATACAGTAGCGGTCAAGTGTTCCCGAAATGGTATTTCCTGCTCCTCTTTTCTTATGCCACAAAAATAAGTGGTGATTTCGGAACTCTTTTCAGAATATCCTGATTCTTTTGAACTCAAGGATATAAAAACACTAGAAGAACATAGTATATCAATTTTTGGAGGGCGTGGCTCAAGTGAGAAAAGTTAATGCTCGAAAAATCGTTTCGGCGAACACTTTCGACCGCCGCAAGTATAGAACTTCAAGGGTGATTTGATTGGAATATTGTTCAGTTTCAAAGTAACGATTGGAAGTTTGGGCTTTTCTCATTGCTCGTGCGCTACACCGAAGGCAAGTGTAGTCCGTTGAAATTAGTGAGGCCTTCGACAGGAAATCGTGCAAATTTGACCAAAAACGGGTCACCTTGTCCGAATCCCAACCCAGTCAGTTTAGAAGCTTTTTCGTCTCTCTGTTCAAACTATTTATTTATTCAAAAGAAGCACTCGGGTTTCGAAGAACATCTTCTATTGAGTGAGTATTCAATCGTGGGTTGGGATGACGTTTGGCAGCTTTCAAAGCTCTTTACTTAATTAATGTCTTTACATGTTATGCGCACATCTTTCCTAAGTGATGTGTTGAGAAGTGAAGGGCACAAACGATAGCCGTTGTGCTGGTCTGTAGATGTGTGCCACAAAATCAAGAACCTCAGAATTGAGTAGTTACGATCCATGGCTAACCTTAGCTGATATGCTTTCGGTAGCCATTTGGGTATGTGGTCAATCTCCCAAGGAATCCTGGCGCAAATACCCCTTTGGTAATGAGGAATAAACTACGCCAATGAGCTTTCTTTCAGCGGAGCACTTGTTTGCGACTCTTGCCATCAAATCAAATAACTCATTAGCACTTTCCCATTTACCAGTATGAGTGGAAACCTCGTACGATTAAAGCTAGGAATTTTTTGAGTCGAAAAAGAGAGGTAGGTCGGTTTTGACATCATCTGACAAATCATCCCTCTCACTTGCTAAAAAGTTAGGCCTGGACAAAAGAAGTATACAGT
>MU883197.1:0-12755 GCA_036418205.1 Ostertagia ostertagi
TTATCGGATCAAGTACTGGGTTGTCAAGAAAATTCTGCGACACTTTGAACAAGGTTCTTCAGGAGAACATTGGAAGCATTTCCAGTTCTTTTGGCATTTGATTAGTAGTGCATCTTCTGAGGTTTCAGTAGGCTTCAAACTTCCCTCTGAATCAACCCATCTTGACCTATTTTATTTTTCGAGCTCCTGTAAAGCCACTCCGTTTGTGTCCTTGCAGCTAGCATCTGTGCTGTAGTCAGGAGGGATGTCATTCACTAGGCCATGGTGTCCCGTTGGCCTTGTTCCTCGCAACTGGAGATATTTTGTTCGAAATGGGCACGGAGCTGGACGGCAGTAGACGATGACTGACAAGCGTTTACTCAACTTCCTAGAGGCGCAGCTGATAGACACCAGCCGTAGGTCAACAACAACTCGCCCACGCGCCAACTCTCCTAGTCGCCTAGTCACCTAATCGCCTAATCGCCTAACCGATACGTATGCTTTTCTTTTTGAATCATCAAATAAATTGATACGTCCACCACCATATCCCCTACACCCCTAATCGCCAAATGGCCTAATCGCACGTACGATCGTCAACTATGAATGATCCATTATATTTCCAATAGTTCATGATGCTAAGAAGGCTAGCGGTTGAACAAAAACCGTTCAAAAATGTCTAGTATCAATCTGTTTGACTCTTCGAGTAGCACTTATAGATTCTGCGAACATAAAAACCTTTTCGATGGCGTCGACGCGATGTTGCGATTCCTACGAGGTTGAAAATTCTTCAGAATGGAGTCTCACGATGGTAACCCGTGAACCAGCTGATCGCTTTCTCTCGGGGTTTATCGATCGATGTTTGCGGTGAGTCTTCCATTTTTGCTTTCGTGCGGTCCTTCTTTTTCCATTCCACTTGTCATCTTATCCCCAACTAACGAAATCTTTTCAGTTGGATGGGTCCAAAGTAGGTGAACTTAGAAGGACTGTTGACGACTGTTGACAAAATATACGTTGTAGAGGCGTTAGGGTTATAGGTGCAGAGTGACGCTACCGTCAAAAAACGGACACAATATTTACGATTAGAACCATAAGTAATCCCTATGAAGATGTTTTCATCAAGAGCTAGCAGATACAAGTTGTGACGTCAAAGTCATCCAGAGGTCACCCAGGCACCAAGTACAGTCCATATCCGGAAGAGCGTCCAAGGGCAGCGGTCAACCGAAAGTCTTGGTGATTCAGCGTTTTGTAGTGATCTCTGGGCACTCTCGCATATGCACACTATTACAGCGTCTCTGCTTTCTTTCCTTCCTTCAAAAGGCTTAGTCCTAAAGAGCGAAAGTATGGACGTAAGCAAACCAGCCCTTTTGGCACATCGGCTGGGACCGTATGCTGAATGTTGGGGAGGGGATGGTGTCCCCGACGGTGGACGGACAACTTCAACGCGGTCCTTAGAACCGCCACAATTTGGCGCTTACCTTAGAACTAAGCCTTAAAGAAGAGAGGACGGGTCCGTCCCCTCTCCTAGGCTTAGTCCAAGGGTGAGCAGACCGGTCCTTCTGGCGAAGCTACTGGACCAGCTGCACCACTTGCGTCAGTACTCTCCTATCGTACCAACCGAGTTGAAGTAAACCGTCGACCGTTGGGGACCCCATCCCCTCCCCAACATTCAGCATACGGTCCCAGCCGATGTGCCAAAAGGGCTGGTTTGCTTACGTCGGAAGGAGTGCTTTCAGTTGACTCTCACGCGTGGTTGACCACTGCCTCCGTAGTAGGATTAGTGATTTGTTGAGTGAATGGTGAGACTTTAAATCGGTTTTTTGGGGATTTAGTGGGTGTAGTTGGCGTATGGGTTGAGGTAGGATAGGTGGAATAGAGAAAAAGTAATCGGCCCCCCTGACTTGCGTTTGGAGGAAAAAGTGGGCGGAGCAGGGCTGTGTTGGCTGGTCGTAGAATCAGATACTATAAAAACAGCCATGATGGTGAGGGTGGTAGTAGGGGTGGGAAACGGTGGTCGTATAGGGCCTCCGGAGAGTGTGGGGCTGTGGGGGAAGCCACGAGAGAGGGAGCGCGGAATTTTTGAAAGAGTGCGGACGTCACGGTTGACCCTACTGAGAACACCTCTATCAAAACTAGATGATAGATCAAATATAGGATTAGAATGTTATCCTCACGAAATAAAATGAGCGAAAAAATTGTTACAGAGTTGGTAAAGATTGCTATGGATGTGGCAGCAATATGACGTGTTTTCTGCAACAAACATATTTCAGGTCTGTAAACAGTCATATCAATTTTACGATTTGTGCGTAGTTTAAAATCACTGAGACCACAAGACATCTTATTCCTTTGCAGAACTGCAAAGTATACTAAGCGAGCATCCACTGACCACCACGACTTCATGACGCCGAACACAACAGTAGTGGATAATCATATATTCCCTCAGAACTGGTGCGTTGTTTGCAGAATCTTTACGAGAAAACGATCATTGATCACTGGTTTCCCAAGCGCTAAGGAATGAGCGCTCACGAAGAATTGGAAAAATTGAGGTTACGGTCTCCTAGATTTGAACATGGCTTATGGGGAACGTTTCAGTAATCTTTTTGGCGACGGGGCCTGCTTCAGAGCCCAAATTGAAATACGGTTATCAATACTCGTCAAAGACCAGGTCTGCAAGAATATACACAGCTTATCACAAAACAGTAGAAATAATGAATAGATTTTTACCAGACATCCGTCAAAGTACCCTATTTGGCCGCGATACGTCATGGCTAAACGTATGTCGTTGTCTTGTTTATTTCGTTTATTACATTATTTTGGATTTTTCCCAACTTCTGCATCACTCTTGCACCTACCTAAAGGTTCATATTCAAACCCCCTACACCATATTCCTTATTGTGCATCATTCATTGACATGAAGTTTCTCTCAACACCGGGTAATAAAAAGTTGTTTTCCTTAAGAAGTACTAAAGTGACTAAATTTGGTGTCAGGACTCCAAGAAAATGAGAGAAAATGCAGGTAAATTCTTATCAAAATTGAGCTCAATTCACTCAGTGCAGAATCCCTGGAGAATCCCGACTATGCTTTTTTAAAATGCATTTTTTATATTCGAAGTGGAAACTCAAGGTGAAGAGAAATTAAGGCGTTGCGATTTGGAAAAGTACTATCATGACTACGAATTTATTCGATATTCAAGTGATCCAAGCTCGCACCTGCTGAAAGATCTCACCCGCGTTATGAGATCGAGAAAGGTGAGCTCTTCTGACTCTTTGGCCATACTATTCTAATTATTCGTGTTGCAAAAAGCCTGTCGTTTTAAGACCTGAAATTCAAAAAGCAATGTATTCAGCATTAACGAAAACATTGTTCGATTTAAACTTTTGGAATCTAAATACATTCTCCAATAAGAGTGATGCTTACTCAGTTTGCTTGTTCAGAATGTTGGATTTCAAGAGGCGGTGAACTCGACGAGGTCGTTTCAGCATCATTTTGGGTTTTTAGCATTTCTTCCCAAAGATTTAGCGAGGTCTCCGGAAAAAGTCTACGTGGGGACAGATAGCAGCCGTCGACCTGATGCGATGGTCTACTGAGAAACAAGTCGCACAATCATTCTATAGCCCTGCTTTTTCAACTTATGCAGTGTTGGTTGTACATTGTGCGTCCAGGACACCTGCTGGGGATGTGTCGGTCTTTTCATGGTTGGCAAATACTAGGCATTTATGTTGGATTTTTGGTGTGTACTCGCGTAAGTGTGCTTTCCCAATGTCACAGTACCAGTTAGTACCGGAGAGCTATGGCAGCCGCTGACCTCATGAAAGTCAGCATAACCTTCCTGCAATTTCAGTTTTCCGACTTTTGTTGAAGGTGCATCGTGGTATTCATCCCTCGATTCGCTTCAGGCTGTGCGGAAGAATCCTCTCTCATGACGCGTAGCACGTCGTGGAAAAGGGATCACTTTATATGCATCAAACATTCTAGAAGGCCGACCCTGTCATTATTGATGAATTTATCGCAGGCCCAGCCTTAGCAAGTACACGCTATAGGCTGGGAACCACGAAATTAGTTACGTTCAGTATGGCGCGAACCCTTGTCCACTAGTCCTTTGGCAGGATGCCTCCCCATCATAACTTTCGGCTAATCGTTGGCAACGTCCGATATCCACCCACCATCCTCATCACCTTCGGGGCTCTCGCTACAAGGACTCTCTGAACAACTCTCCTCAGGCACATTCATTTCAAACATTAGCCTAGTGCATAAAAGGTTTGCGACAGCGCAGGACGCATAACGTCCCGCACTTGCAGGCCATGACGGACAGACGCGGACGTGTGTCTGCCAACATGTAACTTATTTTCTCGCGATTCATCTTCGAGTTCTGTATTCTATGACAGAAACTTGGCGGAAGTGGTGTAGTGACAAGTGGCGCGCTTACCACGCGAGCGGTCCGGGGATCAAATCCTGGGTCGTGAGTCGCCCGGGCCAACCAAGCCTTCCATCCCTCCGGGGTCGGTTAATTGGTACCAGACTTGTCTGGGAGGATAAAAACACTGACTTGTACACATCGGCTGGCCCCCGCAAGTCATTGTATAGGCCATCGCATTCAAATGCCACTGCGAATGTACAAATGGAAGTAGAATGCGTGCCGCATCCCAAAAGGGATTGATCAACGGCAAATGCTTTATCCTTTATCCTTTTAAGAAAATTTCCTCTTACATCAACCACGGCATACGTGGTCTCTGCTATCCTTCCACGTACGCCGTACACTCGCGTTCTCCCCTCCTTTGTTCAGCATGTCTCTTTGTCATACCACGGCAAACCTCCCAAGGAAAACTTCAGTATTTTACAACCCTTTTTTGCTTTTTCTTTCCACCAATGTTCCTCATTGTACTCCTTGACTTATTTTCGAACAAAATAACACATTAATTCAATCCGACTCATGCCTTTGAGAAATCAGTAAATTCGGAGAATACGATTGATGTGTAGGAAGGGCTGCGATGAACAAGTATAAGATGAACTTTGGCAGCTTCAAACTTCATTTCCGAGAGCCAGCGTCGGAACCGCAAAAATCTTTAATTGATCAAGAAATTCCTATATATGAGCGCAAGCACACCACCGCCAGCCTTATTGCCCGCTCTGTCACAATGGTACACTTCGTGTATAGAGTTGTAGCTCAGGATAGCATCAGGGTGGCATCAGGATGACATCATCTCTTCATTATATAAACCACAAGTTGGTGTGTCGGTTTGTTTGTGTGTATTTTGTCTGTCTGTCCGTCCGCAAAATGAAGTGAGTGATAAGGCAGCTAATGGAATAAACAGGCCGCTAACAAATCTGGGTAGCTCGCAGGGCTTGCCTATCAATGTTTTGCAATGGCATGATTGTGATAACACCCAACGGCTATATAAACACCTACTAGCACACTTCCGGTCATTCCACAAGGTGCTGCAGTGGCAGCTGGAGAGCAATGGAGGGGAGAGGAGGAACGCAAAGCTTGCGCAGGAAAGGCAGGTTCCGGAGCTTGCCGGGGAACCAATCTGATCATATTATATTCCACAGATTTCTCGAATTTGAACGAAAAACAACCGCTCTGAAAAGAATGCTACCTTTTTATGTAACAAAGCTGATCTGTTTACCTACACAGATTTTATGTTTTCATCAGTTTGATTGATGAAGGCTTCAAATCCAAAACTGTCTACCGGATCCTTTCCCGCCTCAGCGCCAACCTCTTGCAGGTCTCGGAGTCGTCTATCGACTACATTACGAAGTCTCCTACGCTCAGGTCGGACTGCTCACAGTACCGTTACATCAGAGGCGAGAAAGATTTTGGAACATCGCCTTCGTAGCAGCCCTTACCTCATGGAACTGCTTGTTCGCATATTCTACTACGACTTCAAGCTTTTTGGATATCCACTTCCAGACCTCAATTCTATCCAGCCCAGCCAGCTCTCCACTGATGCGCTGCACACTCCATAAATTTCTTTCGATCATGTTTCTACCTCGTATTGTTCATTGAGCTTTGTAAATATTCAGTTCTTCCTTTGTAAATATTCAGTTCTTCACTTTGCAGAGGTGTTCAGTGTAATACTTATGGTATTCGCGTGAGATTCTTGGCAACGAGGCTTTTGACAATTTCTTTGGAAATTGTATAAAGTTGAGAGTGAAGCTATCTATTGGGTTGGTGTCATAGCTAACTGTGTAATCTGAAAAGCGTTGCGAATTGGTTTGTAGAAGCTGCGTTGATTATTTGCCAATTCCTGCCTTGTTTTGCAATTTTTTTGCCAAAACTACCAAAGCGTGCATTAGCAATGAGCAATCAATTTAGAAAGGCCCAAATTCTAATACAATAACAGAACAGTTTTGAATAATTTTTCATTAGCGACAGAAATCTATACATATCGGTACTGGTATGTGAATGTGGAAGCAAGTTGAAGGCTATATGTGACAACCGGTGTTGGATTGATGCGGCTCGTGAGCACTTGATTCAACTGTCCAGGACAACAGATCCTGAAATGTGCTTGAACTTTTCAGTGGAGAATAAATTCAGCTAGATTCAGTGGGATTAATAACGAATCTGAAGAATCATATGTACAAAAGGTTTCATGAAAACTGGCATGCGAAAATAAACTTATTTTTGTTCAAAACATCTAAAACTATTCATACTTATTATAACATCCAATAGAAAGAAATCCAAAACACAGAGCATATTAAGCTTTGCTGCGTAGTTTGAAACCTGTTCTAGTTACCCTGAGAGGCCCTCCTGTCGCTCGGTGCAATGAGTCTAGCGGAGCTATCGCAGGCCTAGAGATAAACTGCCATTGGAAAATGGTTCCAATGTGAAGCCTTACCTCGGGCTTATCATGGCCTTATCAGCGATGACCTTCGGCTCGATTGAACTTCTCCAGCACCCGTTCTCACAATGGACCTTCCGGAGCGCTGTCACACGAACTTGGATTTTTTTATCTGCTGGCGCCTAAAAATAATTCAATGCAGATACGCAACTGAGCGATCCTCAGAAGCGAGACAGAAGGAAACTCTAACAGCTAATTCTGAGGACGTTGTAAGGTTTTTAGCCCTTCTCCCATCCGGTAGCGGTTAGTATGTGCGAAAATGTAGATGGTGGAAATAATATGTAATTCGAATGGATAGTATCCGATCAGTGTCTTATGGCGATATGCAATCCCGCTCAGCCTACCCACAAACTGCTCCAAAATCCGCTTTTCTCGAGTTAGTTAGCTGATTGCAGTCAGATTTCAATGGTGCTGTGTGTTGTTTCTGTTCCCGAAGGTCGGCTAACCTGGTACCGTATCTAGCCCAAGTGTGCTTCAATGTCCAATGATATTCAGAAGATTAGTTACTATTGGATACAATGTGTGTGGGAATCATCATCTTCTCGTCACTGAGCGTATCTTTTGTTACTCAATCCTGCAAAGTTCTCACAAGAAAAGCTACCGTAATCCAGTCGTTGCAAGTTGTGTATGTGTCACGTATGCCTTTTGTAGCAGCGTCACCGACTGTGATCGTCCTGGAACTCCAAGTCGCGGTCGCTTCGAAAACACGACCGCATCCTGCCCGCTGAAATACTCTTCGTTTAGCTGCTAAACCAACAATCTTCCCACTTTAGCAATGAAATAGTGATAGAATACGCAATTCACATAAGTTATAAAAATTTCAGTAGTTTGGTTTTCATAAATGACTTACACGTTTTTCGCATAGTATTCCGCCGTAGCCAAACGGGCAAATGCATACGGAACAGTTCCTTGGGTTCGGAGCCCCTCCATTGATGCATTTTGCTCCGCTACCAGCACATGGAGCTGAAATACATAGCGGGACAGATAAGGGTTTTCACTTTTGTCAGAAATATCAGGATATATGAACAATTATAAAATCAACGCCAATTTTCCAGTCAATTTGTCAGTTACCGTTGAAATTTGTAAAAGCAGAGGTGCCACGTTGTGCGCCGGTTAAGAAACTAACAGAAAAGTCTGAAATCAAAGAAACGGGAACCCAAATCTCATTTCTCTTCCGTTTTAAGGATGTAGACGGCTGATCCTAACCACTAGGGTTGATGAAAGTGAAGAATGGCATAATGACAACGGCGATCGGTAGGCAGTTGCTGTCTTGATGGCCGCTGCAATAAAGCACTTGGAAAGGGACTGAAACGATAGCAGTGACAGCTTCTCAGAAACATGGCAGCTATCATCTATCCCAGCAGCGGTGGGCGTGTCTGAGAGCCGGAGGGGCATTTTGAGGCATCTTGGCCTCCTTGTTGCGTTTTTAGTAGCGCCTTCCGTTGCTAAAGCGCCACATTTCTTCAAATTGGAGATAATTTTTCCAATACTCACCCTTCTCCTTCGTGAGCACCCGCTTTATTTTTTTTTCTGAAATCCTCCTCTAGGTCGGAAATTGTTGGATAACAACGACAATGGGTGGCGTTTTCCTTCCACGTTCTTTTACATGGCTACCTTGATTTTCTTGTCCAATGGCGATGTGTGCGCTTATTCATCATTTTGCGAAGAAATGATGCCGGCCTTCCGAACGAAGGAAAGATATGGGTAAAGCTTCAGGTAAGTCCAGTGTCCAAGAAGGTCTCGACGTTTCGGTCATTGCGCAGTTTTCAGGTTCCAATATGAGTTTCGAGTACGACCAGGTGAGATTTCTTCTCTCGTTACTTATTTATTTTAAGGGCAGCGATTACGATAAGTTCAAGAAGGTTTAGAGGAGACGTGTGGTGCTCAATGGTACGCCAGTGGCAAAAAAGCAGAGAAATCCGTCAAGAAAACGCAAAACGGGACCCTTTTTTGGCCGTTGGTTTTCACTCATGAACAGGTAACAGCTCAGAAAGCGGACGTATGAACGAGTTCACGCAACGCGTTTGGTGGCACCATGCCAAACCACGCTCCAATCGAGTTGCTCCAGTTGTGCCGCTGCTGGCAACGCAGCTCGTCCAAATCACCAACTAAACTAGTGGGCGGATCGCTTTTGGGGGCGGAGTGCTTTCGAAGTCCTGCTCAGCAACCAGCGCACCTTTCGTCGTGAAAGCGCCACACCTCGCTTCCTTGGCAGCCAAGTAACTGCTTCGTGTGGTGCATATGCTTCCCCGATGCGCTCCCTCTTTATCGTAATCGCTGCCTTTAAGTCAAATAAATGAAATCTAATAACTCGTTGAGTTTGTATATGCGCAGATGATATTCAAATCTGATTCTAAATGAAAATTTGGTTGCGAACCAAACCCAACGTGATCGGAAGATTATCCTCATTGCGAGGAATTATGATTATATAATGGGACGAGATTCAATACATTTTTCCATTGGATATCTAATCAGAATTTGGTAGAGAAAGTTGAAATTACGAACGCGTCGCTTGGATATTGCATATCACTCCCGTATTCGTAAGGCGTGTTGTTGATTGATCGCATTGGCTTGAGGAAATTCTCTTGCTTTTTCGTCTGGAAATTCTTTATTGAACAACACGTCATACAAGTGCGCAGTATTGCGACGAATAAATAAAACGGTTACGCATTGTTTCTTCAAGAAGAAACTCTAAACTCTCACATCTTGGGGATATGCTACCTATTTCTGGCTCAATTCCTTGAGACATGATTATTTGCATCGAAATAGCGATTGGGACAATAATTTTCTCCTAGTGCGGCCACGTGTCGACAGCACTGGTATTGATTCTTAGTACACAAACAGCGAAAGTGATTTATGTTAATGATTGGCGCGCTCGCAGAAAAGAAACCATTCAGTATACGAAGCACGAAAATGAGTTGTTCATTTTTGTACTGCTGAAGTGCTAATCCGAACGGAGTAGAGAGGGTAGCAGACACCTATCTATGGGAATGGAGTAAATAGAGAAGAAGGAAGAAAGATAGAAATGGAAAAATAGGAGCGGTCGTAGCGAGCCATTTCTCGGAATCGGCCCTTTTTCTCGGTTTCTTCCTCTCGTGCATCAGTGGAAATCTTTAAGCTGATTTCCAATGGGCTACCCTCTCATGCGTAAATCCGCGTAGGCCGGGCTACGACAGTTTCAGCGAGCTTTCGGATTTAAGAAGAAAAGCGACATTCGGGTATGTGGCTCTCTCCGAATGGGGACTTCAGGGAGGTTGACTAAAAATGTTCTGAGATTCGATAAAGCAGATGGAATTCTGAGCTGTGACACCAAATGAGGTCTTCGAGAGTGTTGGCCGGCAATAATTCCTGATCTGAAGTATTCAACTGTGTGAGAAGTGCCTCACGGAGGTATGGTCGTATATGTGACTCCTACTTCCTGAGGATTTGTTTCTGGAAAGATAAGCAATGAACGTTCGAGAAACTGTGACCTCACCGGCACAGGCTTCAAGTTGATTTTGACGTATTTGTCTCTGTCGTGTCGCATGTGCATATGCAGCGCACCGAGGAGCGTACATGAACTCGTGTGCCACGGTTCCCACCTTCAAACTTTCTATCATACTGAATCTTTGAAGCCAAAATGCTCTAAACGCTAGAGATGTATTGGTGGTGTCAGAGAGGGCTTTCCGCCAAACGTTTTTCTAAGTACTTAATTTGAATGCTGTATTTTTGGGATTTTTCAAGAACGGCTAATACTTGAGCTTCCGTGTTTGACGTTGACGGTCCCACACTGTGGCGCTGGTACATCGTTGGCCCGTGAGTGCATCGTCGTTCGCTAAGCACACTCGGATCCAGCGATTCGCTAGCCATCCCTCGATTCGCAAACGTATGAGCGTCGGCCTATATGGTCGTTCGTTCGTAGTTCTCGCCTCACCAAATTACTAGGTTTTACTCTTAAATACCGATTTAGCTTTTTTAAGCACTTGTACTATGTGTGAAACTATTGAGCGCACTGCTTTGCACTGGTTTCTTGTAGGATAATTAATATGGATAAATAAAGGCTTTAAGAACTAAAAGGCGTAAGTCGAGTTACGAATAGAAAGCGAAACTGATTTTTCTTTTGCAGGAACTTTTGCCTCATTAGCGGGAGCTTCTCGACTTTTAGAACGAGTGTATGTTGGATTTTGAATGTACAAACTCACGACCATACAGTCAGAAGCTAACGACAACGATTGTACACCACCGTCCATGCCAACAGATGAATAGCAACCGGCTCCGTCGAAAACCATTATACGATTGACTGCTTTGGTGCTCTCGACAAAATCGATGCATGTACGAGCGCTGAGATATTTTAGCACCGTTCTGACATACTTTCGACTCCAAGGTTCTGAAAAGAAAGCGGGGAAAATTTTTGGAACACACTATAGGAAAGAATTTCCAAAACGGACTTATGCTTGCGTCGAAGTAATAGAAAACTGTATTGTTCTCCCAACGAGCGGAGTCACTGGACATTTGGCGCTTCCTCCGAGTCCTGTTCTCCATAGCTCTTTCGTACGAAGCTAGTTGTTTCCTTCAACGTGACACTCATAAATTGCTTTCTGCATAGGTCAAGCACCTAATAGTCGTGGTGGATAAGGTTCGGGTACGTACCGAATTGGGGAGCAGCTTATGCCCTTCACAGTAATTAGAAATTTGCAGTAGGAGGAAGCCAGGGACTATTTTGGGTGCTATCACAATATACAGAAACTCTAAGGAAAATAAAAATGGCCGACGCAAACTCGAGGCCCTTGTCCCCCGCATAGGGCGTTTAATCATGTTTTTTGTTGTTTCGAATGCATCGCTATAATAATGCCCCCTTATACTGCGATAGCGCCCTATATTGCTTTCAAACGCACTTTGAAGCTGAGTTGGAATGAAATGGTGCCCCGGTAGCGTAACTGGTAGCGCACTTGCCCGGAAAGCGAGAGGTGCGGGTTCTAGTCCCGCCTGGGGCGAAAGTTTTGTTCACAACCCAGCATTCTTGTGAAACATTCGAAGCAAACTTACGACGCAAAATTCGGATTGCAGTTGGAACTTTTGAACTTTTCGGAACATGGACCCAGCAAATTTTCCGCGTACATGGTATAGCCGAATATGGAGGCGTAGTTACAAATTCTCGGGAAAATATTGAGATGGCTGCTTCGCACTCTAATGAACTTTGGAAAACATCTTTTTATATCTTTTAGGGCAAGAGTAGTGTTGAAACGGTTGATCGCTGCATGTCTGTTTCCATTCTGATCATTTCTTCATCTATCACATCATCACCCTGGAAACTGCAATACAACCGCTCAGATTATTCATACTGTCTCCTAGTACGTTTACCGCTAACTTAGATATCCCACTTCCATGCTCCAAGGACTTGGTTGGGCGCCAGAGAGGGAAGGACAATGTGCAAATATGCGGGCAGTGGGAATTTCAAGCGATTCGCGGAGTGCTAATTTCATCCCTAAGAAATGCATTTGAAATCGACCACCCACTAAACATTCTGAAAGGATGCTTGCCCGTGTCCTAGGCAGTTCTGGTACTTATTTACTGACCGTGATTCTGGAATGGTAAGCGCCTGCAGTGATAATTCAGTCTCCTACCGCTGCCTACAAGAAATGGGGAGCGTCCATTCACCACCTTTCAGAAGCATAGGAAGAATTATGTTTTCAAGACAACGACAGAGGGGGACGAGGTTCGCAGGAACTTTCGAAAGATTGCTTATGCCGTGTTCAACAGTTTTCGTTCAGGACATAAGGATGTCTAATCAGACTCTCGAGCCGGAAACAGGGCATAGTTAGATCGCTGATGCATCAAAGCATTTTACTCTTCTCGTACTCCGTAAGGATCATATCGCCATCGAACAAGTATTCGTCGACGCCTTCCATTTGATTGACTTCTTCGATTGATGCTCCATGGACCACTGTGGATTTGCT
>MU883198.1:0-12188 GCA_036418205.1 Ostertagia ostertagi
CAGATGACGTCAGCGCCGATGCGACACGCCTAACACGAAAATCAAGGGGCAGAAGGGGGCCATTTCTCGGACTCTAGGCTGTTTTTTTGTAAGTTTCTTCATCCTTACATTATGGCAACCTCTGAGTTGGCTGCGACTGATTGTGAGCTGAATTTCTTATAAACTCCTCTCCTGAAGGTGCAATTGGGGAAGATCTCCCATTTACCCGACTGAAGAGTGCCTGACGGAGGATCCTCTTGCAAGGGCGCTAGGGCCTTGCAAAGACCGCTGTCATTTCAACCTCATCCACAGCGTGCTGGTTTTCTGTGCCTTCTCACCCGTTGTGCTCTCACGCTTTCCCCTCTCCTCAACGCTCCGTCCCTCGTTGCCTTAGCACAGAAATGAGAAAACCCCCAAAATTAGCGTTTTAAACCACACTTTTCTTTATTATTCCCTTCGCACACCTGATTTCAGAATCATGAGTGAGAGCCACCAGTTTGATGTTGAGATGTGCTCTAAGGAAATCTGTGCACAAAAAGCGGAAGTGATGTGTGTAACAACAGGGCAATCACCACTCTTTACTATTGAAAGTCACAATAGCCAATATGCACAATCAGTCATTCCATTGTTAAACGCACATCGCTGTTGCCATAAATTGTCTGCCAGCCTTAATTACCGGACTTGGACCGATCGCTGATATCACGCAACATTCGAAATATTCGCGACATCTCCGGTCGTTTTGCTGGATCTTTTTCCCAACACGAGTAGACTATTTCAGCGACACTTTTCGGTGTATCCTGAATTGAGAGTCACTCTGAGGAAGGTGATATACTGATAAACATTGGAAATACTCGAAGCTACTTTCTAACATTTTTGAGCAAAATTCACCTTCGGCATTTCCATTCTATAGTTTTGAACAACAATTTTGGCACGAGTTTGAAGCCTCGTTAAACCGGGATACGGTTCGGCGCCGTCTGCGTATATTTCCCAAACAAGGACACCTTTAAGAAAGAATGTCAGTATTCATAATACTTCTTAACTACATTCTGAATCTGAGACTTTTAGGCATGTCAGATGCATAGGAAGCGCCAGGCCAAATCTGAGTGTACTCGAATAAAATTTTTTTGCATATCGTCCGTACAAAGTGCCCGCCTTGCGCTTGAAGGATCAATTACTGTAAAGAGTACTCACTGATTTTGGTTTTTTCTATGGCTATACAGAGCATTCTTTTGTGGGCATCCCGGCCCGTCACACGATCCTCAGATATCAAAAACATGCAACATCGCTGTCGAGGGTCTAGTCGTAGTTGCTTCACCCTGAAGCCTTGGCCAACATATGTAATCATTTGCGTGGTGTGAGTAGCCCAGAGAAAACATGTTTGCTTGTCACAATGCAAAGACCTCTGCCGACCAGCTTTCCAGACAACGTCACAATGGTTCCCGATCCTTGAGGAAGTATTTCAGCCCGAACCGTACACTGTGCTCCCGTTGCAGATTCTTAATTTGCCTTTCTTCACCCTGGATTGACCCACATATGGGTGGAAAAAATCCCATTTTGGTGAGACCAGTGAGTTAGTCACAAACGACCGTTCTGACGGGCTCCGTGCAGGGCCGAATCGCGTCCGATTGGAACAAGAGTCGCAGACGAGGCGGGTGGGGGTGCTATTTGGATGGGGGGGGGGGGGTGGAAAACGGGGGTCGGATTTCGCGAGTAGCGTTAATTGTACATGTAACAAGAAGAGGATCTTTTTAATGGAACGGAGCACGTAAGATATGTGGCTGGTTTTATTTTTCGTTGTTCGGGTTGAGTGCGGAATTTTGCCAGTTCAGGACGCTGCGATAACCTATAATCTCCACTCGACGGGCGATTTGGAGGGAAAAAGCCGGGGGGGCGTCTTAAGGCTGTGGGTCGACTGTCCTCCAGGTCAGGAATTAAGTACTATTGAAATCAACGTCATGAATGGTGATGGCAAGGCGAGGGTGGAGGAATGGTCAGTGAGGGGGTAACCCTGAGAGAGCGGGTCGTATCGAGGCGATCCTTTGAGGAAGGAAGCGGGTTCGTAAAGGTTCGAATTAGTCCAACGTGGTCGGGTTGACCTTGACCCGGCCAAACAGAGCCTGAGATTATGTGCTTTCTCAATCCTATCTTTTCTTCGAGGTAGAGAGAACTGGCGGAAACTGTATGCAATTTCTAAATTTTCGGAATTAACTTTCCAAGCTCTAAAAACCTCTCTCCCATACATCCATTTCTATAAGAAACCTGTCAGTTTCATCATGTCATCGTGTTTCCCTTACCTAGTAAAGTAATGAATACGACCCCCTGTCCTCGCGCCTCCCGCTTTGTTGGCGCGAGATTGCCTCAATGAATACGACCCCCTTCTCTCGCCCTCCCTTTGTTGGAATTGCCCAATAGATGGCTGGCCGATGGACAACCTACACGGGGCCGTGTGCCTGCTGGGTTCAGGGGGCCTTGTTCTCTTTTGGAACAATCGTGAACTTCTGAATAGAAAAGAATTCTACCGTAAGACCAGACATCTGTTTTGAGCGAGTAGATTTTATCTTGAAGTGTTTCCGGTGCCAACCATTTTACCGGAACCTGTAATGGTGGCCATGGTGAATACAGTAAGGAAATTCTCACGCGGAAACCTTGCCTTTTCTAATGTGTCGTCGTGAACGATCACTTTGTCGTCTGACATACCGAAATCGGCGATTTTAATCTCCTACAACATAGAAGTCGTGCAATCGGCTAACGATAAGACTAAAAAACTGAAGAAGGGCCGGATTTGCGAACTGAAGATGGCTTACATATTTTGCACCGAGTAAACAATTTCTCGCTGCTATATCTCGATGTATGCAGAGTTTCTTTTCCAAGTATGCTAGGCCATCGGAGGCTTCTGTTGAAAACCGTAACTTTTCTGACAGAGGTGTGTTTCCTTTGTTTTTTCGCAAGTAGGACAACAAGGAACCGTCTGAAACATGTCTAAGTGAAAATTCTAATTTGACGTTCAGATTAGGAGAATGGGCGCTATCGCAATATACGGGGGCATTGTGGTGTCAATGCATTTAGAAACAGCGTAAAACATGTCTTTTTGTTAAAACGGACTAAGCCTTAGGCGGGGAGGAGAGCTCCAAGGTGCGTGAACCATTTTCATTTTTTCGGAGCTCACAGACACTCCTACTCTTAGTCTCAGAGGATGGTCCCGTATACTGCGATAACGTCGGAGACTGTTTAGACAGCCGCGTCCTTCCTGACATCAGGGCTAATCGTCCTTTGAAATTTTCTCAAGAAAGGAAGAGGCAGTAGTTTCTCTTGAATGCAGGAGTATCTTAAGAAGAGATTTATGTGTGCATATCTCCGTTCGTCGCACTCTTAGAGTCCTAGGGCGAAGTTTCGGAGCGTGTCCAGATGAAGTAGAGGACTCTTCCTCAAGGGGAGGGGTCGCCATCTCCATTTTTTCCATTTTCTTTACCCAGGATAACAGTAATCGCACCCGCTCACCATGTTTTCATTGAGCTAATTCAGGGCGTTTGTACAGTATGACGTACAGTAACCGATGTGTTTGCATTCCATAACGCCAGCAATCAACTTACTCGTGCGTTGTACCGGGGCCTTTCCTACCCAAGATTTTCCAGCGACACATGTTTGTGATTGTATTTCCGCATTAGTCGGGCTTCTTTCATGAATTTTAAACGAGCATCTCTTGTAGCCTGAATATTTGATTTCGTCGTTGAAACTTTATCTGAGTATGTCTGTGTTTTCGGATGGTATAACAATGAGGATAAGGATAAAGCATTTGCCGTTGATCAATACCTTTTGGGATGCGGCACGCATTCTACTTCCATTTGTACATTCGTAGTGGCGTTTGAATGCGATGTGGCCTATACAAAATGACTTGCTCGTATATAACTTTTTATTGTATACATTTATTTAACCATTGCACAGATGAGAAATTAAACCTTAAAAATGTGAACAGTAACCAATACTGTAAGACTTGCGGAGCTGGTACGCTATTAACGAACGTCTGGGCCGGTTACCACCGTCCAATGAACACGAGCCAGGATCGGTGGAAGGGGAAGAAGTACAAGAAGCAAGGAAAAAAGGGAAAAAAGGAGGGGGGAGGGGAAAAGGGGGGGAAGTTGGTCTGGGCGACACGGGGTCGTTATTGAGCCGACGGGAGAGGGGGTCGTATTCTCAAAGGTCAACGTCTCAATGCGTAGATGAGAGGCATAAATTTCAAGGGCTCCTCCAACTATAAATAATCACTATCGAGTTTCATGACCTCAAAAACACAGAGTATTCTCACTGACGGAAAGGTGCCGCAGATTTACTGACCACGCCACGAAACATTGCTGCATGCTCCTCGATGGAATGCCATAATGTTTCTCAAACCGCGGGACTATAAGTTAAGGTAAAAAAAGTGTACCAACGGGGAGTAGACTAATAAGGGCTTACAAGGAGACTATGGAAAAGAAATATTCAACTGTCTACAATTTTCCTGAAAAGGTTTCAGTATCCATCATGAAGCACAAAGCCTGTGCGATGTCAAGTTATCACTACTCTCCTCATAGTTCTAGCCCTTCAAGAAGGGGGGGACGTAAAAATTTTCAAAATTTGTCCAACGTGAAGGTGAGACGCCTCGCTCATCACGGAGGATGGAAGTGACTTTGGTTGCCCGATAACGCACTTCCTCGGATTGATCCTCAGAACCGCTCCGCAAGTGAAAGCGTTCACTTGCCACTACACCACTGCCGCCATTGCGTGTCTTGATGGATGAAAGCATCCACTATTCTCACTGAGGTCTATTTCAGCAAAGACCAAGCTCCACTAAGGTCAAATGCAGATTGCCGAATGTGGCCAGGCTGGGCATGATCCAATGCCCAGATGACGTATTCGACCCCCACCTCCAACAAAAAACTCACATCCATGAAATTGTCCTGTGACGATCCTGCCTCTGATCGGCAAACCGCGGAGAGCGAACCATTTTCCACTTCCCCACCGCTATATCAAATTCAAAATGTCTCTACATCGAAAACGAATTCGTGGCGCATCCAGCGGCAGACTGATCCAAGTTATATGAAACCATCTCCTGTCCTTGACCCTTACTATCACCAAAGACGAACCTCATTTCCTCATAGTTTTCACGGCTACCTCTTGCTTTGTTTTGCCGCTACCGTATTCGGCCAGATACACTTCACCGAAAGCGCCTTCTCCGAGTTTCTGTCAAATGGAATATTTTAGAACAATACAGACAAAGTGAAGTATATCGATGATATCGTACTTTTACAAGTACAATAGAACGTGTTGAGAACGCCACTGATTTCTGCTCTAACCACGTGGACGCTGGCGACAGCTCGTGCATTGAAGCTGCGACAAAGGTGGTTTTTTGTGGCCCTAAACCTGGCTAAAATATAACCAACAAATAATGAAGGCTGGGCCCCGGGTAAATCAAGGTCCTTCCAAAGAATCAGGTACACGTGCTGTCTCCGCGCGCCAGACCCCTAGTGGTATTTAGTTTCATTGTTACAGTCGCCTGCGATTCTCTATCGCATGCAGTAGCCGTATAGAACACTACTTAAAAGGAATCTTCGCGGAAAAAGCTCCGCCTCCATTACCACAGAAAAACGATACCTTAGGCCCCTAGCCTCATGAGCATAGCAAAAAGAACGGAACATAAGCGTTAGTTTCGATAATACTAATCCTACACACAAGACAAAATGATCACTCTTTCCGTGGAAGATTCCTTTAAGGTATCGTTTTCTGGTATGAAGCGTAAGCTTTTCCGTGGAAGATTCCTTTAAGAGTTGGGCTAGAGAGGTCAGAGAGGAGCAAAAAATTGGTTAGATGCACGGCTAGCACTGATTGTTGCCACCGTTCTTATATTTATACCCACTACGGTGTCGTCGTGCCCTCTTATGTTGCCGCGACACCCATTTCCTGGGCCATGCCGTAAGCGTCCTGTTCGCAACATAATCGAACGAGAGAGTCGCATTTTCGATTTGGGGAGGGGTGCGTCGCATTTGGGCTGAGCAAGATGACGCTATAATGGAAGGGAGTGGTAAAAAAGTGGTTTGCATTTGACCGGGATTTGTTACGAACGCACCGTTCGGCGAAAGTTAACGAAAGGAGAGTAGCGTGAATTATAACTGTGGAATTCTATAAAGCTGCAGAAATGCTAGAGTTGCTGCTGATAACCAAATTGCGCCATTTTCAACGATTCGATCATTGCTCACTCAGCCAGCTCTGACGTTTGGAACTTGTTAAAAAATTGTATTATATTATAGAACAAAGAAAATCGTTCTTGAGCACTCACAAATGCCATGCTATTAAATCTGCAATACTTTTCTCATGATGATGCTCGAGGTAGAATGTTCCTGATGGGTCTCTTGATTAATCATAAAAATGTTTGACGCCGCTTTCTGTTTTACATGAAAGTGCCAAAACAATCATACCTGAAACAGGTGCTGCTATTGTACAAGTGACTGCAATGTCCCTTTCAGGTATGTCTAAGCAATCGACTTCTGTTCGAGTTGTATTCGTGTTGCTGGGTAAAATCGAACGGTCAGGCTTCAGATGGGAAATCCAGCTCGGGGTCATCTCCACTATTTCTCCAATACTTAAAGGACGAATACACGATAAGAAAGACGGTCGGTGATGGGGGGAATTGGCACTAGTTGGGATCAGCAGAGGGGGAAATTGCATAGTTGGGAGACAGGCGGACCTCCTGAGGGTGCTGACCGACGCGCAATTGGCAGCGAAAGATTTGACCTCGGCGATCTAGCATGGCTCACTCTTGGCGCGGTTGGCGGTGTACGCCCACCGACTATCTAATCACTCGCCGCAGGTCTATACGTGGCGAGTGATTAGATAGCAGAGAGAGCGTAGTGTTGAAGAGGGCACAGCGATGAGAGTCGCATCAATGCGCAAATCAACGGGCAAGGAAGGGGTCCCATTTCTCGGGTTCTGGGCCGTTTTCTCATGGTTTTTCCTTCTTTCGTGTATCCACTCACCATCTCTAACTTAATTTGAAATGGGTTGCTTTTTCAGCGTCAATTCTTCCTTCAAGATAAGGATGAGGGGCTTATGACACGTAATCGACTCATTTAAAGTAGACTTCTGATAAGTATCGGTGTAATGTGGAAGAAGATGTTTCACATTTCCGCCTGCCATGACCCAAGGGAACGGTCCTGGACCAGGAGAAAGGACACCTCCGCAAAGGGCTAAGGGTGCAGGAGCTCCAGGGTGGATCACCTGTGCAGAAAAGTGGATGGGATGTGGGCAGGTAGTGTGGAATGTAGGACATCCACCGGTCCTTATCAAAAGTACGCTCGAAATGAGTCGTTCACTTATTATCTTATCCGTAGTGTTCGATAGCCCAAAGAACTGCTCTCTAGTACTACGGATAAGATAGCAATGGAGTGCCCCCCCCGAACTGGAGTTTCACCGTTTCAAATTATTCAGTGGTCACCGCAGTCAGCAAACAATCGTGTTTCTGCACTATCCACAGAACTCCATAAAGGCAGCCAGTGTGATTGCTGGGAGGCAAGTGGGAAAGAGGTCAACACATTCCTACCGCCACCATCAAAGGCAGAATGTCGCAGCTCGCGACGGTAGTTCTGGGCGCACCGCGCCCCCAGGCTCTGTCGCGCTTACGGTCGCGAACGCGACACATGCTTCGACAAGGGTAAACATCGGTAGAGGTTTTGTTTGTTAACTGCTGTTTTTGGCCGCAGTTCGCCTTGCGAATGTTTCACAAGAATGCTGGGTTGTGAACAAAACTTTCGCCCCAGGCGGGACTAGAACCCGCACCTCTCGCTTTCCGGGCAAGTGCGCTACCAGTTACGCTACCGGGGCACCATTTCATTCCAACTCAGCTCTTCATGGTATACTCACCATAGCTCAAGCTATGCCGTGTTCGCTTCAGTCACACCTTCGGCTGAGACTACTTCAACGAAAGGAAAGGGCTCA
Organism: Ostertagia ostertagi; assembly: GCA_036418205.1. Taxonomy (NCBI): domain Eukaryota; kingdom Metazoa; phylum Nematoda; class Chromadorea; order Rhabditida; family Trichostrongylidae; genus Ostertagia; species Ostertagia ostertagi. The sequence goes on from MU883198.1 coordinate 7,945, forward strand.
GCCTCACTGGAGAAGTCCTTCCTATGGAGGAAGTAGCTAGGTCAGTCACTGCAATGATTGCGCTACTTTCGCTCCTCTGAACACACAGTCACTAAGATGCTAGGCGTTTATGGAACGCTCACAGTAGGCGTATGTACGAGCGATCAAGCGAGTAGTCGTCAGCGGGTTAGTGCGATTGGGAATAGGCATAAGGCGAATGCTACTATGGATTTGATTGCTCCGCCGTCATTTGAGCGGTCTCCTTAATTCGACCAATCTGCCGTAATCGCGTTACGCTCTCCACTACTAGAACGGTCCATTGAGAACTGGACCAGATATTACGCTTAGAATGCATCCGTGCTCGCCCAGCACTTCGAAATCCTATAGGCGTCAAATGTTGATCCGCTGTTCTCTCGACTCGTAGTTCTTTTCCTCTCCGCGACTCACATTGTCCCCTATATCGCTGTCAGCCTCTTATCGTTAGACTTCTCTGCATAGGAGCAAGAAGGTTCGTAGTCCTTCGTAGTCTGTATTCTGACTATTCCTTTCCCTTTTTTCTCCACATGCCGACCTCATCGCATCCCTACTTTCACATTCGCGTGGGATTACAAGGATCAAGATCGAGAACAACGGAAGAGGTGTGAACCTGCAAGCAAATGCCGAGCTGTTCGACGGATCCTAATGAATGGAAGCAGGCTCTCCGTTAATGTGTGAGTTATGTCATCAGGTAAAGCTGGGCTCAGTTGTAACATACATATTGTGTGCATCGACCGATTAGGGCGCTCAATGTGCGCGGCGTGACCGGTGCAGCGACAGATAGCCAACAGTACCTATCGCCGTGCACGTCTCTGATTATTCAAACTTATTCTTCCTTACTATGCCCTACTCATAAAGGTACCAGTCTGCTGGTTGGCATAGGTGGAGCTCGGTCTGCACCTAATGACGCTTGTACGCCACGCGTGACTTCACTAATCAATGCACATTCACCCCACTAGGTATGGACAGTGTTCACTTCCGCTCAGTACATACTATGGAGCGGTCATAGTTGGCGACCATACGTGCGACTAGGCGATTAGGCGACTAGGCGACTAGGCGGGGTGCGTAATGAATGACTTGTTCCGCCTATAGAGCGTTGCAAGTGAGTAGGCGAGTAGTCGATCAGGTGAGTAGGCGATAAGAGAAGGATACGTATTGATTTGTGCTCCATGAGCGATCGCCTAATCGCCTAATCGCCTAATCGCCTACTCGCCTACTCGCCTACAACGTTCTATGGGCGGAGCAAACCAATCAATACGTATGTAAGTGCTCCCGCCTAATCGCCTACTCGCTTATCGCCTGATCGCCTAATCGCCATGTGCGATCGCCAACTCTGAACGCTCCACTAGCTCGTGAACAACCGCATGCCCGCGGGAGTGTTTTGAGTTTGATCACGGTAAAGTGCGAGCAACGAGACTTCATTTCAGCACTTCTTCTTCTAAAAGTCGGCCGGTCTTTACTCCACATGCCATGCTGAGGGATCCGATGATACTGCCTACTGTTTCTCCATACGCCCCTTAGGGCAGGCACGTAACTAGTTCAAACGACCTTCTCTGATGAACCGTTCTGGGCTACTTGAATACTGCCTTCGGGTAAGTGCGCAATATTCGTCTGAGCTTGGCATCTATTGGGGAAGGAGTTGTGGAACTAGTCTGGATGAGTGAAGCGTCGTTCTTCCTACCGGGTGAGTGTTCGGTCTTCCGTAATAAGAAGTCTCCTTCTCTTTTTAGTAACGGTTCCGCGTCCATTCTGCAACAAACATTGACAAGATGCTGCAGATGGAAGTCCAAATTCTAGAACATACCGAGGAATGAGTCCGTGATAATATTCTGCACCACGGACGTCGTCTGTTATCGAGACAGCATCATCGCCTGCTTGTGAGTTCTGCAAGTGCATCTATCAGTCTGCATACACAGCAACTTGAGAAGAAGCGAAACTCACCCCATCGTTCGTGTTCTCGGTCTTGTCTTTCTTGCCTTTGGCCATCAGCGGAATGAGACCTACCGCTCAATTTAGGGCCTTTTCAATCAGACGGCCAAGAAAGTAAACAATGGGTGATTATCAGTTTGGAACTTTGAGTTCTGTAGGTATAGAATGAATCTTCTGAACTGATGAGGGAGGTTTGCTCGGTGGTATACTTCATATCCGACCGTCTGATTAGGCGATTCTACGGAGTTGATGTGGCGACCACCGCACTTGATAGAAGTCGCGCGGATAAGCCGCTTCCAACTCTCATTCTTATGGTTAGCTGGGAATCAGCAAGCAGGCCAGAAGCAGCATTAAATTAATTATTAGTCATTATTATTGATTATTATATTACATATTTCACATATTATTATTAATTATTGTTAATTAATTTTTTTAAACTGATAAATTTTCTCTCAACTGCTGCGCGCAACTGTCTTCCGCGGAGGATCGATGAGGCCTTTGTATGGGAACATGACCTAGGCAATAAAGCCACCCAATACTCAATCAAAATTTAGCCGTTCCGGGTGGATTTGTACACGGGCTCCTCTTAGCGGTTTGGCCCCGTAAACTTGAATCTACTGACTCAAGCAATGTCTGATTTAATGAGCTCTGATATACAGTAATTAAAAGTTTAAACTGCTTCAGGTGAAGAAGGTTGTCAATTCGTACCACAATCAAGCAGCATATCGCTGAGCAAAAGTGCGCAGTCAATAATTGGCTCACCTGCCCAGGGTTGGATCCAGTAAGCCTAGCGGCCATTTTTGTGACGCTGTCATTGCAGTGCCAGGAAACTGGGAACTACAGACGATAAGAAAAAAGTTTTACGTTGAGGCTGAGGTGGTCTAGCGACAAGTGGCGCTGCTTACTATGTGCGCGCCTCCCAGACCAACCAAGTGTTCCATTCAGTATCGGTCAATTAGTACTGGACTTGCAAAGGAGGATAAAAACACTGACTTGTATTACTCGATTGGCTTCCGTAACTCACTGTATGGGCTAAATCGCATTCAATTTATCACCACGATTTAAAATGGATATAGAATATGTGGCGCATCCAGAATAGGCTCGATTAACGTCCAGCGCTTTCTCATTTATAATTACTTAATGAAACAGCAAAAAATTGAGACTCTTTCACGAATCCCGATAAAAATCACGATTAACAAAAAAATATAGAAGAACCCATTCTATTAAGTGCTATCCCCTTTTAAGAACCATAAATACGACACCCTTCGGTGACAGCTGGATTGGAATGGTTGACCTTCCTCGAATGAACCAGTCAAAATTGGCGCTCGGTCACCATGGTGATGAAGCTCTGGCGACTATGCTGAAGCTAAGCTACATTTGTAAATTTTGCTCGATTAGCAACTTTTCTTCTGATTCTCTTGCTCAGAGTAGATCACCAATTCATTTTTTTTATGTTCAATTTTCTGAGAAACTTCTTTATACATCCCTTTTTCGACTTCATTCTTATCACTGGCAATTTTTATACTGGACTCAATAAGGGTCTCTCAGTGAATTGCGCATGCTTTCATAGCACCAGTTGGGTCCAGACATACGTTAACGGGTTTCATTTTTTATGCACCTCTCCGCATTTTGCACCTTCTCACATCTTTATTCGACCCTATCACCTCGCTACAAAAGCACTTTTAAAGCTTTCCATATAAAATTATGGTTCCACTATCGACGCGGCTCTCGCAAGGGTAGCTTTATCCATCGCTGAGGCAAAACCATGCCTGAATAAGGTGTCACGCACCGAAGTGTCTTGAAAGCTTTTGAGGATTCTTTTTGATTTGTTTTGGAAGAGCTGAAATCTTACGGATCTTTGGAAATCTCCGAAATAAACCAAGACATCACTTCACATGCTAGTTATTTTTATCATTAATTCAAAACTATTGGGAGCTGAGACACTCCCGGGGATGACGGGACGGCCAGCAACACTCATTCACCTAAAGTTTTTTTTCTAGCGTTGATCCCGCCCAGCCTTAGGGTCCACTGTTCGTTTGAACTTCAGCATCTGGTGCTGGAGTCCAAGGCATCTTCTGCTGTGGTCCTGACTTTGGCGAACCCTTCTTCATGTCATCATCCCCATGTATACTTCGGGGCTCTTCGTAGTAACTTACCCTGAACTGTACAGCATTTTCCTTATTGGGTGGTCCGGTGGCCTCCTCAGCACACGCCCATATCGCAAGCCCTGCTTCTGTTCGGCACAACCTCACTTCGAGCGGTTTGGATCGCACCTTCGATTGCAGACAGTTCCAGTGGAC
>MU883199.1:0-10604 GCA_036418205.1 Ostertagia ostertagi
AAAATTGAATATCACACAATTATTACGGCAAGGATGAAAGCACAAAGGTTAACTATAGCTAAACTGTATAAATGGCAGTAGATTTTTGTTTAGAAGAACGCATAATGACCACGAAGAAGCAAAAAACATCACTTTCGTTGCGAATAAAGTTAAAAGCATTTCCAAGCAAGTTCTTCCATCAAATACAAATATTTTGAAACTTACAAAGTTTTGTATTAACTGCTTCTACAATCTTACATATGAATGTTCACGACAGTGAAAGGAATACTAGGAAAGAATTGAAATGAAAGTTTTGTGCGTTCAGAAAATCTTTGCTAAATCAAGGGATATTTGACCACTCTGGCTGCCATGTGGTTTATAGTTATGCTAATGTATTATCTATAGAATGAATACAAAAAACTCGAGAAGAAGGAGCGCAAGCACAATAAAAATGAATGACATAGTTCTGACGCGCATGCGCGTCAGAATGTCCGATGCGGTGCAAAATTCTGACGCGCATGCGCGTCAGCCTGTCGTCAACGTGTTAACCACAAACGGGCCGTGGAGCGGTTAATATTTGAAAGATTAGTGACTCTTCCTTAAAAAGTCCTAAACCCCCTAAGACCTATTCTCATCCCTTCTAAACATTCACTGCCTCTCCAACACCCCCCCCCTCCTAGGCCATGGAATCCTCAACACTGACTCAGCTTGCTTAGAGTTGTTCAAACCTTCATGAAATTCAGAGATGAGAGAAAACTTTATGTGCTGGCAGGGGAGTGAACAGTAATTAGATCATTCAACAAAACATCTGCACAGCTGGCTGTCTCACCGGAAACGTCGATTGCGACTTTAGGATGCCGAAACTGGCTCGCATATGGACGAAGGCAAGAGAAACACGTGAAAAAGAAAGATTAGAGGCATTACGAGCATAAGGAAGCGTTAACGAGGAAAAGGAAAGAGGTGAATAGTGAAGTGTTTCCTGTAATCCAAAAGAAAAACCAGAGGAACTAGTCACAGTGACCTATTTCCACGTAAATTTATGTGTTCATAATTGCTGCAACTGCACAACAACAACTCGCCTACAGTTATACTTTTTGTAAGCATGCGAGTACATCCGACCGATCGGATGGATAGTACCGCTATCGTTGATTTTTTGAGCCATATGTTACGGGTTTTTCTAGGTCATTACGACATCTAGCCGCCCTTGAGGCTGCAACTGGTGCACCTGTGCCATTAAATTCGACATTGATAACTATTATATTTATTCAGTTCCATAATTTTCCCTTCCCTTCTTTCCCAGCACTGCACTGATGGTGAGCAACGCTGCTGCTCAGAGCTTGCCTTAGTCAATGGATCTAATAGGTCCACCGAGCGCTTCGTTCCTCCGGGCAGATCAACCGTCATGTCCGCCGATCCAGTCGGGGCCCGTATTTATGATTTTTGGGGGAGCCGTGATTGGTTTGACGAATATCGTAAGGTCGAAGGAGAGTCACATTTTCGAATTTGAAGGGGTCACGGTCGCAGTAAAGGAGGAGCTTTTAACGGATTTTTGTAGTTTTTGAAAAAAAAATCATCCAGCGCAAACAGATAACCAAATCAAAGCACCACAAATATAGTGCCAGTTATTCCATTCTCTCGGATCTATCACTGTCGACCCTATCCTTCCCTTCTTTACCGCCGTTCGAGCGGTAGATCTAATAGTGAACAAGTGGGCCAGAATGGTCGACGCGTTGTCTTTGAAATGTCCTCAAATAAAATACTCCCGTAAACTGACATGGAGAGTGAGGGTGCAAATGAGGGGGAAGGGAGGCGATAGGGGATTGCAAAAGTTCACGAAATGCTGAATACCACGTTGAAGCCCTGCCTAGTTAAAAGTCTGGAAAAGGCAACACACTGAAACCTGACCAAATCACCACAATCATTGATCTTATAGAACGCCAACTTTAAAGCGCCCGACAAAATTTTCAAATAAAGACCAAACGCGCTGACCCCTTCCCAGAGGAATGACCAATACGAATCGACCTTCAGCTCTTCATTTTATTTTCACTATCTCTACGGATCTAAACTAACCTGCACTCGATCGTAGCGATTAGCCGCAAAAGGCCCGACGATCTCGTCAGATTTCAATCGCAAACAGGAGCCTTGAAAATGTAAAATAGCGGGAGTCAAAGTGAGATAAGCGTTCAAAAATCTAGGCAGATAACGACCTCCACGAAAGCAACAAAAATGACAAAAAATTGGTAAAATCCGGTAAAAATTACTAACGCGACAATTATTACTATTAGCGAAGCAATTTTGTATTCAATTTATTTATGACAGATAGTGATCGAAAGTGATCGACTGATTGTTCCACATCGTCCCTAAGCAAACTGTGGATTTCGAAAGAGTTGAAGAACGCTGAAGAAGTTTTCGAAGTAAGGGGTGCCAAAATATATGAAAAGAATGCGTAGAGAGATCTCGACAGGCAAAGAACAAGAGGAAAAATGACAGTGTTCCGAGAAAAGCAAAATATAACCGCCACAAGTGGCTTAGTAGTGGACAAGGGAGGAAATGCCCCAAACTCGAAAAGAAGAACTGTGAGAGCGATACTGCAGTAAAACAAAGTCAGTTTTCACATCCCTTACCATGGCCGCACTTTTTCCCTCACAGATGATCCCATATGGGGCTGTGAAGAAGAGCTAAGAAGACTACGGAAAGTTGCTGACCGGCGTTGTGTCTGCGCTGTTGCTGTTGAATAATAATTTGTGCAAACACAAAGCGCAGTGCGGTGGCCAAGGATAGACCCTGTTTCATAGTTTCAACCCGCCCGCCCTTCACGTCCGCGTCATCCTCCCACCCCGGGTCTCTCGCCGCCGCTATCATTATGCATTGCTAGGTGGGGCATTCGCCTATCTTGTCGCAAAAGCGGACGTTCCAACGTCAGACTGGAATACTTCCGTAGAAAGTGAAACTGGTTTGAAATTCCACAATGGCAACGAAGCAGCAACCAAAGGAAGGCATATTTTGTCCATTAGTACTATGGCCATCCTCAAACCACGAAGCGCTCACCCCGTGAATGGTTCAATTTCGATAAGAGACCATTCACAGCGACACGAAAACCACGAATTTAAAGCCACAAATTGAACATCTCGGAGATAGGCTACAATCCGCAGAAAGTAGTGAGGAAGGGCCGCTTTTACTGAGATGACTAGTGACATGATTCTGAACAGAAAAGAGCGCTTACCGGTAGTATAGTGACAGGTCCTCTCTGTTTTGAGCTCTCTGTTGCTCCTGGCGGAGCCATGCTGCTGCAAATCACTCCATTTTTCATCATTTGAGATCTTTTACCCAAAATTAGCTTTGGTGTAGAATGAGAACCTTCACTTCGACGCACGTTAAATAAAGACCGGATAACTCCGAAACTGCTAACTATAATATTTTAACAATTTTCGCTGCCTCCAAACCCCTCAGTCAGCAGTTTTGGACTTTCAGTGAAACCAGGGTAAAACGTGACATCGGGGATTATTTTAAAATTTTACGTCCACCCTGTGACTTTCATTAGCAGACAGACGGTCATTAGCTTCACCTACATTTTCCCTTCAAAACTGTCGCTGAGGAGGGAGTGAATATCACTAAAGGAACCCCGAGTGCTCTCAGCTCTCTTTGGTTTTTTCGTGAAACTTTCGCCTGAATGCCGTCAAACGGTTCCATCCCCTCTGCCCTCCGAAGTTCCCATATACAAACCGTTTCGTTGCTAAATTACCAACGGACGGCTGAGCCTGTGTGAAACTCTCACCTCGGAGTGAAACCTGTTCCAGCTCGAAGGAAGCAAGAAGTACTATGATTCCTGAGGAAGTGAGGCGTAACTTGCTAAGCGCTCCAACATGATCTCGGTGAAAATGAAGGACAGGAACTAGGTTATTTATAAGAGAGACTAAGGAGAGGATGGTCAGGTCTTTTGGCTAAAACCTAGTCGGTATTTGCAATTACCCCCAAAAACTTGCCGAACTGACGGCTACTCTTCTTGCTAAGTTACCCAGTTTAGCAAGATTTCAACTAAGGAATTTGAAATAAGGGCGAGCATGGTGCGGCAGATTTTCCGATATTTTCAAGCAGGAGTGGTGAGTCGAGGAGGACACTGTGGGGTTTTCGCGAATGAAAATGATCGTTTCCAATTTGAATTAATTTTGATGCGTCTTAAAAATGATACTGTAGTTTTTTCGACACCTGCATCAGCTGTATTGTTTGATTTTGATTTCCGAAAGTTGAATTTCGCCGAAATGAAATCATTACATAATGCGGTTACGTATGCGAAACATGACCAAGAGGTAACATTAAACATGCTGAATAATGAATATTCAAAAGATGCGCAAAGGCGGCGACGAATTTTAAAATGTCAATGCAAAATGTATGAAAAACGGCAACTCCTAATGCTAACGTAAAAAAAATAATGAGTATCGGAACGCTGTGAAAAAAGCTTCCCTGAACAACTGTGATAAACGTGTCATTTTAAAACCAGAGGACATATTCTCGAATGCGACAATAGAGCTTTAGCTGCCACTGAGTCAGTTATTGCTCTGGCGGTTTTGCGTGTCGTAGTTTATTGGGATTGTGTGTTAATGTGAGCTCACAGGGATCCATTTTAAGAAGAACGTTGAAACCGCACCGTGTTCTTCCATAAGTTTGTATCTCGCTACTGCCTGGGTAAGACCGAATTCTGTGTCAGTCGAGCGGACACAAGTAAATAGTAGCTACCCGAGGTAAGGTAACAGCTTATATTCTTTCAACAACAGCCAATTCTACACTACAACGACAGTTTTCTTCTACAACATTTCCGGACAAGCTGAAACATCAGTGAACCGCTCATTTGCACCGCTACCTTGATGTCACCATATACTTTGAAGGATGATTCCACAATGAGGGCGAAAGTCGAAGCAGGGGTAGCTTACCTATTCGGGGAAACATTCGGACCTCCCAAAGGTGTGGACCACACGCGAGGGACATCGTCGCATCGAGGGACATCCCTCGCGGCGCTATTGGTGCGCTATCAGCGCGGTACTCCCCTTCCCTCCCCCTCGGTGTTTGAGCCTCTAGCTGTTCAGCAGAGAGAGCGTTAGCGTTGAAGAGGGCAGCACCGATGAGAGTCGCATCAATGCGCAAATCAACGGGCAAGGAAGGGTCCCATTTCTCGGGTTCTGGCCGTTTTTCTTGGTTTTTCTTCTTTCGTGCATCACTGACCATCTCTGACTTAATTTCCGATGGGCTACCTTTCCATCGTAGAATCCTCCTTCGAAGCATGGCACACGATCGCGTCGGGGTAAGATAATGAAAGTAGAGGGAGCGCAATAATGAAAGTAAGAGTGCGAACTGGATCGCCAGACAAGAAAAAAGTGGAGAGAAACCGTCAAGAACACGAAAATACAGACATCTGACAACAGCAGCAGTTGTGAGCTGTACCACGTGGAGGAGAACGAGGGTTAGACAGCAAGATGAAGATAATGGAGGCTAAGGAGACGAAGAAATTCTACGAGACGATAGCATGCAATCAGCGAGACATTGCAGATTATTCGATACTACAGTTGTGAGGAATGAAGCAAAGAAAAAAGTGGGAAAGGGCGGATGGACGGGGCCAGAATGTGGAACACCGCGTGAAATTGCACTCAAGCGAATTTACGTTCAACAACAAATTGTTGGTGCCAGAAAGGAAGAGTCGCACAGTCCGAAAAAAGAGATTGCAAACTATGCGGGTCAACCGTCCGTTGGACAAAGTCCAACGAAGGGGATCGTATTTGGCCGACGAAAAGGGGGGGGGGGTCGTATTCGCAAGGTCGGAGGCAGTGTCAATGCTACACCAACGAGGGTTTGTACTGTTGATATACCCCCTCCCGCTCGACGGCTATTTTGGAGGAACTGGAGTTGGGCTGTGTCGGTCTCAGAATCAAATACTATAGTAACAGCTGGGGGGGTCGTATCGAGGGCCCTCCAGAAGGGGGGGGGTCGTAAAATTTTTGAAATTTGTCCAACGTGACGGTTGACTCTGGAAACTATCAGTGAGAATCCAAACACGTTACCATAAGTTCTGCTGTTACCTCACAGATTGAATTGCGAACTAGACCTATCGCTCTCTCGAGGTTTTTCTCAAAGCGACACCGCCGAGACCGCCTGCGAAATAACAATGCATGATGGGTTTGCTAGTAATAAATTCAATGCCATGATCAAAGCAAAAAAACAAGCTCTTCGCATTGATCGATGAAGATTTCCGTTGACATCGCTTTGTCACGAACTTTAGGCTTACGCAGAGTGCGAAAAAAAGCCTTCTTTCTCAGTGCTCATCTTCTCATATGCTTCCGAGAATGAACGGATTGGCGAATCGACCTCAATGAACTCTGGTTAAATGTTTATTGATTATCCAATACCTTGTACTGCTCACAATCAAAAGTATGGGAATTACCAATAACAACTGGGGAACAAACACGGTGAATACCGTGATCCAGAAAGCGTGCCGGAGGGTGGTCAGCTCGTCTCGACTGCCCCCCCCCACGATTCCTCGAAAAACGACTTTTTTTTAAAGTTTCTTTCTTCAGAAGAACGAAATGCGAAGTGCTGGCTATCATCGGTAGAGATCAGATGGGTATTTTGGAAATGACATAGCAAGAAGTAATTGTTGAGCTTCATGTGTAGGGACACCGGGCTCCCTCCACGCGTCAATGGCTAGCCTGAGCTAAAGGCGACGGGAAAATTGCTCAGCGAGAAGTAAGTTTTTGCCTTCTCGGAAATGTTGGGTGAACCTGAAAATTGCTTTCAACAGGAAACGCTTGAACGAAACGATTCATCAACTATCATGAGTGGAAGTAAGTCATAGATGAAGATGCATAAGACCACTAGGCGATTCCCCAGTTCTTAAATTCAGCGAAATGTAAGCTCGACCGAGAACGAATTCATCCTTAAAGCATAATCTTTCCGTCTGCTTGTGAGAATCTGCCGAAAATGAGCCCTCCATCACAAAAGTGATCAGATGCGAGCCTACCATCTCGTTGCCGATTTCCTCAACTCAGATAAGTGGCCATTTGGATTGCAACTGATGGTGAGCTGTGAACCACAGGAAGAGCTCAAACGTCAGCCATTCACATTACAGTAAGAAAAATAACATAAATTTGATTCGATTTCCAGAGCGAAGTCTTCGCTTATAGCCGAGAAATAATGTTTTATTCGATATAGTGCTGTTCTGAAATCCGTCCGATCTCGCGAAATTCCCTAACTTTGGAAGCGCAATTTTTTGAAAAAAAAAACCTGCGTTCTCCAGCAAATATTCTGATTTCAGCAAAATAAAGTTACAAATGTGTCCCTCTTGATTTTGTATATACACTGCGAAATTATGGTAATCCTTCCTTAACTGCCCGCGCTAAATCGAAATGAAGGGTTTTTTAGACTCCACACAGCCGCCACTGTATACAAATGGAGAAACCGCAAGTGCTCCGATTTCGCCCATTTCATGCGCCTTTAGTGAGAAATATGAGAACCCTTCGCAACCCTCGCACTGCCTCCCTACACACGTCTCCTCAACATGCAACATCCTGCTACTCTAAAAAAGCTCTGAATACGGCCTCTCCATTTCCACAATCACATCACACAAAACCTATAATTATGACCTCCTCGCTAGAAATCCCGAATACACCAACCCGCCCCCGGCGTTGAAGTAGGCACAACGGACGGGCGACAACCTATGATTGAGAGGCGCGCCGTGAAGACGAACGACTGAATAGTCACGCACCCCAAAAACCTGAGCTTTCGGAGCTGAGTGATTGCACCTGAACACGATGGTTTTCATTTGGAACACAGTGGCAGTTTTTTTTCATGATTTGGGAGCATGTGGGTCAAAAAGTGCGTGATGCCGATCATTCTTATTTCAAAAGTGAAAACATGTTAGCAGTAGGGCTAATTTTGTACTTCTTCTTCACAACGAGTCGAACGGTGCTCTTACAGCCCAAGGAAAAGTAATCTCAAATCCAAATTGCAGTGGCGCGATGCCCGCAGACGCGAAAACTGCTGTCATTAATGTGACAAACCGAATGATGAAGGACGAAAAAGGTGAGAGTTTGATTGATGTCCAGAAAGAAGTGCAATATCATCGCACGTTTGCCATACATTAGGAAGCGTATGTATACTGTTATGGTTCCACGTATTTGAAGTATTCAAAGGCAAGATTCAGGATTAAATTGATGGGGTAATTCCACTCAAATGTGAAAGTAGGGGTAGGAGGTGGACCGCCAGTGGAGAAAAAAGGAAAAAAATCGTGAAATACACAGGAAATACGAGCCTTTTGCTCTACGCTGCGGAGAAGTTCAAAAGGCCGGCAGGGAGATGAGAGATAATGTGAGCGCGGAGAGCGGTAGAGAAGTCCGAGTAGAGAGAGCATAGCAGATCAAGTGCGACGCAGACAAGATATCGAGCGGTGGGCGGACCATGTTAAGTTTGGTGGAGTCTGTTAGAAGTCCATGGCGCCTAGCGTCTAAGTAACGCTTTTCGAAGTAGGGAAGTGAAGCGACCTCTGCACTTGCGTACCCAGCGCTTCTAGCCACAGTAAAGGCTCACTTAAGTGGGTCTGAGCCCGAACTTTGCCTTTAAGGGCGAGTAGGATGAGCACAGTTCACAGTTTCCAAAGATCGGGATTCCAATGGTCCAATAAAGAATTATTGCGTAAGTCGCAACTTTAATTACCACACAGTAAAAGAATTTACAATGAGAAGATGAGTTGAGTCGAAGATGCAACGAGAGATACACTACTTCTTGAATTATTAGGAATAGAACCGTGTAACTCCGGTCGACTCCAGAATAGATAGGGTAAATATAGGATGTAAATACTAAAATCTGGAGCAAGGTACCTCTGGGAAAGAAATAATGAGCTGAAAAAGACGAGAAAACACATTCAGAAAACACGATTGGTTAGTTTTCTTGTTTGAGTTATTTCAGTGGTAAGCAGGGGCATAAGTCAATGATGGAGAGACAGAGCACCAAACATGCGGCGTTGATCAGTTTCCTATCAAGGGATGCGCCATGCATCCCATAGCTTCATTCGAAACATTATTCGCATTTTTGAATTGAACTGGTAACCAGTCAAGAGGGGGAGGGGTGGATGGGCAGTCGATGTAAGGGTCAGTGTTTTTATTAAAGTGTACAGTCTGGTAACAAAAAGTAATATTCAGAACAAAAGCGAGCGATCGCTTGAGAGCAGTGATTGAAGTATTGACCTAAAAAAAGAGGAACTGAGGGCAGCACGTTGTGGATTGCACGGAGATATGCGATGATAACCTGATATAGTGAGAAATAATTTTTACGTTTGGCAGTGGAGATGATCGCCTTTAGCAGCTCGGTGAGAAATCATGACCTTCAGTGATTCAGCCGTATGGCGAACACACTCACAAGTTGAACAACATGAACCCCAAAATCTTAGTTTGGAGGAAAGAGAAGAGTTAAAGCGACACAATGTAATGTATTTATCGATAAACGGCTTTCAAAACTTTGAAAAGAAATAAGCAATACAAAAATTTGTGAACGATTTAGGAGCCTCTTTAAGGGTGGTGATTTTAAGTGATGAAATCGATGAAATGCTCTCGATCACATCAACGAGTAAACACACGCGCACCCACTTGACTGAGCGGAGAAATCGCCGATACCTTAAAAACCCGAAATGGTGAGATTCGCACTTTAGTGAGGCTATCCAAAAATTAGCCACCACGATGGTGATGAGATTTCCAAATAACGGCTAGTGCAAACGAGGTCAAGAGTGATATGCTCACTCAACATGCAGTGAGCATCGAGTTAATGGACAACAGTGTCATGCCGAAAAGGCAGCGTTCGGTTGTCTATTGTTGCTCTGAAAGAGTCCGGAACGAATTATAGGGAAAAACACCACAAACACTGACAGCCATGTAAACGCACTTAGTGATTTATTCGTGGACGTTGTCCGTTATAAAAACTCCTGGGACCTTTGATAGTGTGGAAAACCGGTTCTGTGCAAAAAATGAGAGGGACAACTAGACAGACAGACAGGCAAAAAGAAGCCGTTTTTCTTCCTAGATGTTGATAAATGCCCTCAAAACCACTCAGTAGTGAAAATGTCGCCACTGTGAGATGATACGTCAAAAATGGGAGTGGTAGTGCGTTACGAATGCGCCACACTGACGCCGGCTATCGATAAGATCTAATCGTTTTTCGATAAACGGTAAGGTTCGATACGACGAGACAGCGGTGGCTAGATGCGAATTGCGGAAAGAACATTTACACAAAAACGTATTCCAGTGCATAATGGTTGGTCAAAGGAGTGTGCGAGAGGGCTCGCGTCCCCAATGCTTCTCTGATAAGATATGCCTGGAAACACAGCTTTTCCGGAGATAAGCCGTTCAATAAAAATGTTACGAGAAGAAAAAAAAGCGGGTAGCTCCAAGCTTTAATGGGCTTTCTATTTGACCTAATTGAAAGGTTGTTTTTTATTTAAACAACTCCATCGCAACCAGCTACAATGCCAAATCGGCACACTATGTCAGTGGGGGTGATGCAAGGGAAATTTTCTAAGAACGGTGCAAAAAATGAGTGGAATAAAGGAGCCAAAATGGAGTGTGCAATCGTTACTGCTGGTTCGATTCATT